>CAJNDT010002557.1:835826-883326 GCA_905221615.1 Symbiodinium sp. CCMP2592
TTAGATGGTCTTAGGGCCTCACAGATCTCCAGCCCAGCAGGAGTCGAGACGGGAAGCAGCAGAAGAAGCAGGGCAAGCGGCGCCAGCCTAGGGAAACCAGAAATGATGGAACGAGATGACATTCAACTCTTAGTGCTTATCTGCTGCTGTGATTCACTGTGATTCCATGATGGTGTGACGGGTTCGGGATCTTAAGTGGACCTAAACCGTAAAACCCTGGAGTCCAAACCATCCCTGAGAAGGCAGAACTAATGGGGAGCATGAGCAGAGCAGCACAGCAGGGCAGCAGAGAAGGAAAGAGCAAGAACAAGGCTCGGCAATGTCGAGGTCGAAATGGCACGGTGGCCATTGTCAGAGCCGTCGAAGTCCGCATCTGCGTTCATGAAGACGGCCTCGCCGGGGCTGGCGTGCTCGGAGTCTTGCAGACTCTTGAACTTGAAGGCGGACTGCTGTCGATGCGGACCGTCGCTTCCAGGCCATCGCTTTCGTCCACCCGGAGTTCCGCGGATGGTCTGAGGAGAAGCCTGGTCCTGTCTTCCCAGAAGGGCAATGGAGTGATGGTGAAAGCCCTTTCACAAACCACAAGTTCTTGGTGAACTTGGTTGTCATGATAATGCCCACCATGGGCCCGGAGTTCACCACAACGGAACCAGAGCTGAGTGAACACTCAGTTTTCGCTCCCATGATGAGGGTCGTCAAGAGGCCCACGCCATAGTCTGCCGCTCGGTCACAGCGAGGCTGCTTGCTCGCAGTCGCGGCTGAAAGTGGGGGAAAGTGGGGAGATGCAATTCTAGTACGGAACAACCCTACAGGAGACAGAACTCTTATATCTGAAGGTCCTTGATACCGATCTGAATTAGAGGCCTCAATGAAATAGTGTAGGGTTCCTGGATTCATGCGCGGCCTTTGCTTGTGCGTATGCCAGTCGGTGACGAGATTCTCTCTTGGAAGGGCCCAATACATTCACTTATAGTCATAGATAGAAATCAGAACCAAACCGTCGGTTTGCATCCCTTGACTGTCTCCTTCTTGCCCAGGATGAAGCAACTGTGGGGCTAGGGGAGGCCTAATGTTTTTAATCCGATGCCATCCAAGCCGTACTCCCTGCTGAACAAACAATCACCAAATCTCATAAAGACCTAAGACCAAACTCCCTGCAGGCCAACCCTGCAAGGGTGTCATAAATCCGAATCCTGTTTCCGAGTGTCTGACTGATCCCAGGACATCTCTCGGCAGCTTGGACAGGCAGAAGGCGGCCTGACCGATCATTGGGTTCAGACCGTTGAACCAGGAATCATCCGACACAGGCACTGCAGAACTCGAGCCCCTGGCCGTTGAAGTCGGACACTGCAACATAATGTCTATGCAGACCTGTAACAATAGCATTGTATCACAGCAGCTTGGGTGCTGACGTTCACTAAATTCGCCCCACACTAAGCCCTGCCATCACGTTTCAACATTGACAGCCGCACTGCAGAGTCGAGCAAATCATGTAACAGCAGCTAGGCCTTCTGTCATCCTGGAATGCCATGACGTCCCATGGAGATGTTTCTGTCCGAGACCTGGCAGCGGCACACGGGCGACGGCGAAACAGTTTGAATTTGAGAAAAGCTGCACCTGCCCATTTTGGCACCGAAGATAATGATGCACGCAAGTCTTAAAAGACAAGGAGAACCGATGTCCCTTGCAATGTCAATGTAAAACTGTGCCAGACCAACCCAACCTTCAACAATAATACTAAGACTAAGACCCTTAAGTTACTTTAGATTCCCAGCATGGTATATCTGTGGATTTCTAAGACCTGTCATGTCCGGTGGCCTGGTGCACTCCGATTCAAATATCTGACCCAGACATGACTTATGTCCTGAGTCCTGGCCCTTAAACTCGAGGCAGACTTAACTTGAAGTCCTGGGTCCTGGACAGACTTAGACTGCTAGGCCATCGGCTGCCGGAGACGATTCAGCCGGCGGCAGCTGCTCAAGGGCTTCATTGACCTGGGCCAGCTTCGCATGTGTCTGCAAGTGACCTTCCGCAGCCCTCAGACCGTCCGTCGCGATCCTCTTCTGCTCCTTCGTGAGCCGGGCCTGTTCCTCCAACATGACCAAGTCGCGGTCTAACTCCGAGACCGCTTTGGCAAAGTGGTCCACGTTCATTTTGGCAATGTGCTGCTTCAACGGAATCCGAGACAAGACGTTTAGACAGACCTCGGCCTTCACCACGACCGTAGTCCCGGACTGTCTCGAGACCGGTCCGACCCAGAAGTCCTTGGAGAGAGAGATTGCATTACATTACTTGTAATTTTTCAACTAAACATGTAAATCCTACTGCAGTTGGTATCGAAATTTTGGTATTCATTACCTCATCTCCCTTCAACTTCTAGGTGCAGATACCTATTCGTTCACTAGTCGGGCCGCCTCCATCTCGTCGTCCGATGGTTTAGGTTTACAGGCTTAGTTTCCCCTTAGGACTCTCCGTCATGCTTCATTCTCTCCTTCTCTCGCTCAATCTTCGATCGTTGTTCGACTTAGAACTATCATTATTGATTCACCGTCGATGCTGAGGCTCGCAAAGAGGAGACCATTTCTTGCTGAAGTAGCTGCAGCCGGCCGGGTAGCTGTCGCAGCGGTGGACGTTCAGCATGATGTCTGTAGTCCCGTCCGCGGAAGACATCCAGGCCAGCAGAGCACATTTTGGGTCGTCGAAGGCCACCTCCAACCCGTGATCGTAGACCGAACCTGCAGGAAACCCCAAACAGCTGGTCTGAGTCTGAGGAGCCTAGATCAGTAAAGCGCATGCAGAAATCCAGAAACCTCTGGCCTTTGTCCAGGCAACGACTGACAAGGGCCTTTGTGACCCGCTCATTCAAGGCCGGGTCCCTGATGCTGTAAAATGTGAAGACACCGCGATCGACCGGTGGTGTGGAGACATTCAGCACGGCCTTCACGACAAAAGCGGAGTCTAAGTCCTCGCAGCCGCTGTCCCAGTCCCGGCTCAGCTTCAACTTGTGCATGATGAAATTTCCATTGCCCTTCAGATAGAGCTTGTCGGCCTGGACCTTGTCCTGAGTCCCGTTAAGAAAGCCCTCCAGAAGGATATAGTCACGAGCGACGTTGGCCACAAAGACGTCAGTCTTGGGCCTCTTTGTCGGCATGGGGTTGAATACATCCATGGGCTCAGACCACCTCATCTGCAGAGCCCTGGCCGTCGCGCTTCTGGATCGGAGCCAGATAGCCTGCAAAGAACATGAAAAGCCATTACCTTTCTTGAACTAGAAACCCCAAAACCTGCAGACCATTCCAACGACCTCTACAATTCCCTTTTGAGAGAAGCTGTCTTGGATTGATTCCAGTGCTAACTGGCCCAAGAGACACTTACGGTTTCGGGTTTAGCCACAAATTAAGCATCAATAAGCAGCTTGGGTTCCATGCCAGAGTCGGATAGCGGAGGTTGGAAATTACGATGGCGGACCCTGGATCTCGTGTGTTGCTTGGTGTTGTGAAACCAAGCAAAATACGAAATTGGACCCTGCAAAAGCTGATTTTGGAAGGTTCTAACAAACACAGAACACTTGCAAGGATTGCCAACCGCTTTTGTTGCCCCTCCAGCTGCCGATGTGATTTTGTGCTGGAAAAGAACAAACCATGTCTCAAATCGTGTCAAAACGCGATTTTGGAGCCAGGAAAAGCTGATTTTGGTATGTTTCTGAAGAAACAAGTTAGTAAGGTTTTTCGGGTTTAGCTGTATAAAATACAGTTCTGATACAGGGTCTGGTCTTGCCATGCTATACCACAATCAAGCCGTGGAGACTAAAAAAACTTGCCACGTGCATGTCTTGTATTCCGGGAACCATGTTGTGAGATCATGCCAAAATGCGAAATTGGACCCTGGAAAAGCTGATTTTGCACGTTCCTAACGATAACAGAACATTTGGATTGCCCAGGAACCATGCCGAAACGTGATTTTGAAGACAGGAAAAGCTGATTTTGGAGTGATTCTAGTGCAAGAGACAATTAAGATTCAAATCTCGGGTTTAACCAAAATTTTAAGCATCGGGGGTGGAAATTACGATGGCTGACCCTGGCTCTTGCATTGCTTGGCAATTGTTGTGGAACCAGATCAAAATGCGAAATTGGACCCTGGAAAAGCTGATTTTGGAAGGTTTCTAACAAACACGGAACACTTGCAAGGATTGCCAACCGCTTTTTGTTGCCCCTCCAGCTGCCGATGTGATTTTGTGCTGGAAAAGAACAAACCATGTCTCAAATCGTGTCAAAACGCGATTTTGGAGCCAGGAAAAGCTGATTTTGGTATGTTTCTGAAGAGACAGGTTAGTAAGGTTTTTCGGGTTTAGCTTTACTTTATAATACAGTTTTGATACAGGGTCTGATCTTGCCAAGACATGGAGGCTAGAAAAAGCCTGACAACATGCATGTCCTGCATTCCGGGAACCATGTTGTGAGACCATGCCAAAACGCGAAATTGGACCCTGGAAAAGCTGATTTTGCAGATTTCTAACAAACACAGAACACCTGGCAAACGCAGTTTTTGAGCCAGGAACAATTGATTTAGACATGATTCAATTGTACGAGACAATTAAGATTTCGGGTTGAGCCACAATTTTAAGCATCACGTGTATGGCTTGGTGGTGTGCAACTGGCAAAGTGCGAAATTGGACCGTGGAAAAGCTAAGTTTGATGTTTCTACCAAGCACAGAACACCGGCCAAGTGCAGCAGTTTTTGTCTGTTCAATACAACATGCTTCAAACCAGCGTAAACCCAGTTTGGAGACATGAACAGCTAATTTTGCAGAGTGTCTTGCCAAAAGACAATGTATTTAGTTACAATTTGGCCGCTAGAAGACCTTCCTTAGCGTCGACATGCCACAACAGAAATTAGCTCGTGGAGGAAAGAAATGCAATGCTCAACTACAGACTTGTATTGCAAATTGCATGGAAGTCAAACTCAAGACGCTGCTTTGCTACAGTTGATTGCGTGGCTTACTTGAAAACGCGGCTGCTCATACTCAAGACAAGACCAGTTCATTTGGCTGGTTATAACAAGACAATGAGTAACCGAGTTGGATCCCATGGGCGGCCTGCAAGGCACTCGGGCTGAACTCTGCATAAATCTCGGCCTTGCCTTTGCCGCCCAGTTTGCTTTCCATCTCAGACCATCCGGAAACCAGGGCGAAGCCGCTCAACTCCGAAGTTGAAATGGCCATGGCAGCAGAGTCTACGGCTGAGACAGTTTACAGACAGCGCGCCAAGACCTGGAAGTCCTCGAGACAAACTGCGACATACGTCGTCACTGCATCCACGACAAACACCGCACTCAGCAGGGGACCCACCAACATACCATAAGCATGCCGGAAGTGCCGGAAGTGGAGGTTGAAGAATGGGCACAAGACCTCGGCACATGCCAGGTCCGTAGAGGAGACTCGAACATGAAAACATGCGATCTAAGGTAAAGACCAAATGCCGCCATCATACTGCATCGTGAACACCCAAAAACCTTGGCGAGCTCATGGTGGAAGGCGAGGCAAAGAAAACACCAAGCCCATGACCAGATTGGATTGTGCTCGCCAGACCTGGGCGAGCTCAACGAAAACTCTCTCACTACTGCATAAGCATAGTCAAGCTCAAGCACCAACAGCACGCACCCCCAGCTTGTTTTTCGCAGGTGGAAGCCAAAAGGACTTCTGGGGACATCAAGACCCATTGCCCAAGCTTTGTGGATTAGAAGCCAAGCTGACCCGACTTGCCTAACTTCAATGACAATGAGTACCAACTTTTAATTCAAGTCATCCGGATCATTATCTCTGTTTATTTTCCTGGCGGGCATCGGCTTGGCTCGTCCCTTGGCCTTGGCCTGCTTAAAGACCCGACAACTTTAAAATGTCCAGGGCTGTCCTGGCCGGGGTCGGGCTGGCTCATGCTGTCGGCCTTGCGCTTCTCCTCGTTGGTGCTGATCGCGGCCTGGCCTTTGCTCTTCTCCTCGGAGGTCGTGATCTTGGCCTGGCCGTTGCCCTCTGACTTGCCCTTCTCTTCGGAGCCCTTGCTGAGGCCTTTGTCCTCTGCCTTGCCCTTCTCCTCGGAGGTCTTGCCCGGCGGGCCTTTGCCCTTGCCCTTCTCTTCGGAGCCCTTGCTGATGTTCGGGCCTTTGCCCTCTGCTTTGCCCTTCTCCTCGGAGGTCTTGCCCGGCGGGCCTTTGCCCTTGCCCTTCTCTTCGTTGCTGAGGCCTCTGTCCTCTGCCTTGCCCGCCGGGCCTTTGCCCTTGCCCTTCTCTTCGGATCCCTTCTTCCAGATGTTCGGGCCTTTGCCCTCTGCCTTGCCCTTGTCCTCGGAGGTCTTGCCCGGCGGGCCTTTGCCCTTCGTGCCGGAATCAGGGTTCTTGCCTTGGCCCTTCATCTGCTTGCCGAAGTCCTTGCCCTGGACCTTGCCTTTGCCAAGGCTGCTAGGCTGAGACCCAGACCCAGACCCCAACAAGCCCGGGCCAAAGCGTGCGCGAGTCTGCTCCTCAATGAAGGCCTCGTCTTCATCCTCCGTGACACACTTGCCATACTGCTCCTCATACTTCTGGGCAAAAATCATCCTGGAGATCGGGGCCGACCAGTCCGATGCTTCGGCAGCTCCCTTCGCCCAGCCTTTGGCGAAAAAGTTATCCGCCCCGTAAAGGCGGCCATGGCGGATGCCCTCCCGAATACCAGACCTGTAGCCCTCTTCTCCTCCTTCCCGAAGACCAACTCCGTACCCGGAGTCCTGAGTACTCGTGCACGGCACATGCCAAAGACCACAAAGCAGACACTAAGAGTCTAAACGAAGAATATCTGAAAACTTACTTGCGCTACAAAGTTGGACAAAACATGCCAAGACACCCACCCCGTCTGGTACTGCGCAGACCCGGCCTCGATGGCAGCTGTCATCATTGCGTGGCTCTGCTGCGCAACGCTGGTGGCATCGTGACCTCGGTTTCTCAAGGTGTTTGGGGATTGTAAATGAAGTAGTTTGAAGAGAACCCAGAGATCGTTTCGGAGTGACACTTAGAATTGGGGGGAAAGAGGGAAGTGCTCGGACGAGAGTCGGGCACTCTCGCGCTGCTCAATCTTGCGGGCCTTTCGTCCCTCCCTGTCGCCCCCAGGCATGGTTGACTAAGGACCCGCGGGCTGCTAGACCTAGACTTAGACGAACTGGAGCCCAAAGCATGTCGGATCGATGCGGTTGCTCGAGCAGCACATGTAGTCGGATGTGTGCGAAAGAACACAGCAAGACCTAAGACCATGCTGGCTGAGGACACTGCCTTGTGAAGCAAGTCCAAGACAAAGACCTGAAGTCTCGACCTCGCCACGGATGCACGGACAACCGTTGCGGACTTCAAAGAGAAAAATGTAAGTAGAGCTGATCTCAACAGCATACAGAAGGCCTGAGCAAAGGGAGAGACCTTCCATGGCAGGCAGGACTTACCCTTGCAGCATTTAGTCAAGATTATCAGCGAACACGGGCCTCCTTCCACAGCCCGAAGACATCACGAGCCATGCCGCGATGGACCTCCCCATTTGCTTTCGTTCGGCAGGCATGTGTGTGTGTGTGTGTGCGTGTGAGTGTTTCTGTGTGTGTGTGTGCTTTCATCGAGATCAGGTCACTCAGGCCGACAGCACCTTCCCGGAGTCCCGATTGCTGGTACCGAACCTGCCAAGACCAAGAGGGCCATGCAAAGTTTGTTACAAAAGGTGTAATTCAAGAATGTCGCATCATGCAGTCTCCGCAATGCAGATTCTTTTTGGCAACTTGGCTGGTGCCGGCTTCTGTAGCATGAAAGACATGACACCTGCTGCAAGGCCTCTTAGTCATCTAGACAATCCCACTGTTAGACTGCTATGAAACTTAGACCTCATAATTTTGATATTTAATGACAATGATGTTCCAAGGATTGCCCGGAAGACCAAAGACAGCAAGCCGTGGCGTGCTACTGCCAACTCCAGCACTTTCAGGCTGAAGCCATGTCATTGCGATGATCCAGCACGACGAGGGCGCGCAATTCCTCATAGTTCAAGTTATAAGCAGACTGAGGCTCGTTGTGTCTGTGGCTGAAGATGAACGCAAGGCAGGCCACCAAATTTGCAAGTGCCAGGACCTCCAGCTTGGAGACCTAGACCTTGACGAAGAATGAGGCCAGACATTAGTCCGGGCCTCAGACTCAAAGACAGATGATCAGAAGGCAAGCGAGAGACAAATGCATGTTCCTCTCTCCAGTTCAGACCAAGACTCCTCGTTTCATCTCGATCCATTGGCCAGGGATGTTTGGGGACTTCTCGGGCTGCCACTTGTACCAGGCCCCCCTTGTTTCAACGACATAATCGAACCTTCAACTTCTGCAACGAGATGATCGAACCTTCAACTTTCTGACAACATTGGAATGAAACGAATCCAAGTGGCTTCCATTTGACATATTGCTCCCCAACTTCGTCGTCCTCCTCCTCCTCCACCGTGACCTTGGCCTCAGGCTCCGTCGTGACGCACTTGGGCTTGGCCTTTGACTTCGGCGTCTTTGTGGATGATGACGATGCGGTCGGGTCAGGGGCGTCATCTGGTCCGCTGGCTCGTTCCTCCTTTTCCTTTTCAGCCTTCTCCTTCTTGGCCTTCTTGTCAGGCTTGGTGGGTTTATAAGACCCCTTGCCCAGGGGAGCAGACGGAAGACCAGGCTTTGGGTCTGAAGACAAGCCTTCTGAGTCTGGTCCTGGTCCTGGTACAGGAAGGAACATGAACTGTGAAGCCGCTGACCCCGGTTTGAAACCTTTGTCTGTCGGAAGACATAGACCGCGGCCATCGCCTCAGGTTTGGATTCGGATGAACGAAGGAGACTTTGCACTGAAGGCAGCATGACAGGCCTTCGGCAAAAGAATCCATGCGTTCACGGCAAAAAGCCATGATAGACATGCTCATGTCCGGTGCCGAAGACCTAGGTTCGCACCAATCGAATCAGCTGCTTCATTGAAAGAAAACTCAAGCTCGTTGCCACCAAGTGTCCTGATAGACAGTAGTTTGGGAACAATCATGTGGCAATCTGCCCTCCCACGAGGGTGGGACATCAGGGCACAGACCGCCTCACAGAATTGTTCCAGGGATCTCTTTGATATCAAAATTATCACAAAACCAGAACAAGAATTGAAGCCTGAGAGATGACAGACAAGTGGCAGCCCACGTCTCGACGTCAAGATCGAGGCGGCATAAAGCCAAGTAGAGGTCCGGCGCGTTGTCCCGCACAGCAAAGACCATCTCAGTATCAGCAATATACTCACTATAAATAGACCTGCTTCTGAGATTCTGTCCTTGTAAAACTTAATTGCTGTCGATTTGCAGCCTTGACCGCGTCCATCCAGCACTGGTTGTCGATTTCGCCAGTCCTCATAGGAGACCCGGCCTCCCTTGGGCGATAGAGGTAGTCCGATGAGACAGGTGGTGGAGGAACCATGTTCGAAAAGAAGACCTCTGGACCCTTTGCGGATGCCATGGGACAGCAGCCGGGCGAGGTGAAGAAGTAGAAGGCCCTCTAATGGATGTCCCTAAATACCTGACCTAGACATGGGCATTGATAGCCTCAGACTTAGACCCATGAATGCGACATGTCCGACCATGGCCTTGATCTTCTAGGTGGCAGCAGTCGAATCAACCACTTGCTCGGAGTGCAGCATGCAAGTCGTGCACAGGATCTGATCTGAACGGACAAACTGCCAAACCAGCCTTCTCGGCCACCGCCATTGGTCGATGAACGGACCTCACGTTGCAGAGCTGCCAACTTTAAATACAGACACCCGCCCAGCCTGTCGCAACGATGGCCTTCGACCTGGCAAGGTGAGACCAGCCGGGTTAGGACGCAGAATGCACACACATAATGATAATAACTCATAACTCAGTCTTCTGGAAATACGTTACTGACTTAAGTCAGAGCACAGCTATGGCTCTGCGAAGTGCATCTGACAGGCTCCACTGCCACCTTTTCGTGCATCTGGCCGGCTTCCCCCTGCTCCGCGGCAGATGTTGTGAGACGATCATATCCCCGGACAGACCAAGTGCACGAAGGACCTGCGACCTGTCGAATAAAACATAACATCATTGAAAAGACTGCAAGTCACAGTCGATTCACACCAAAAAACAGGTCTTTGCCGCCTTTGCCGGACGAGGCTTCACTTTAGGATTGACTAGCAGACCAACAGACATGTCCAGCCAAAAGATAAGTTCTCCCAAAGACCTGGGCGCGGCTCACGGGATAGACCTTTTGCCCTTCAAGACCGGGAGTTTGGTCTTGGGGTCAAGAAGCGTTCTCCGCAAGTCCTCTGGCAGGGCTTCTGCGAGAACTTGAAGGCTAGGAAGTGACCTGACATGGTGCCTGGCCTTTATGAAGTTTTCCACAAGGGCTTCACAGGCCACCTGCAGTTTCTCTACAGCGCCCTTCTGGATCCGGATCTTAGACCCAGGTCTCAGCTCTTCGAGGATAGACTTGACCTGCCTGTCAAACGGCTTGAAGTTCCCCATCGTGCAGGTCATACTCCCGAAGTGCGCGATCTCCTTTTCGACCAGCCTTCTGTACTTCTTGACCTGCCCGGGCTTGCCCTCGTCCGGGGCCTCAGCCATCTTGTCAAAGACCTCGGTCTTGACCTTTGCTTCGGTCTTCGTCTTGACCTTGACCTCGGCCTTGAACCCTGATTCTGCTTTGACAGCCGCCGCCCTGCTACCCGAGATAATCTTCACATTTCTTTGGATATGACGGACCATGATGGCAAGCCCTGACCGGAGACCAACCAGCCCACTGCTTCAGGAGCCGTGCGGCTGAAGTTCTTAAACCGTCACAGACGCAGTCAAATGTAATGCAATGGCGAGGCTTCATCAGGCACCAACAAGGGAATACCATGCCAGAAGCACCGGTAGTGGAAGTTGAAGCAGCCCAAAAGCACCTGCCGGGTCAGTACAGGAGACTGCAACCTGAACAAACCCGGTGGAAGGCTACTAAGATGGCAAAGACCAAGGCCGTGACGAAATTGCATCGTAAAAGCCCGCGACCTGGGCGAGGTCGTGGTGTCAGTCTCACACTTCCTGCACAACCACAGTCGAGCTTGCTAGCATAACGACCCCCCCATCTTTTTCACGAGACCAGCCTTGCAGGAGGCACGACCCAGCCCTGAAGGACCTCTGCCCAGTATATGTCACAAATCCTGCTATGCACTTCAAATTAATAGTAAAATAAGTTAATTAAGCTTATGCTATTTTGTATTTCGGGCTTGGGCATGGCTCGGCTGGCCGGAGCTGTGGTAGTTGAGGACAGCAACGACTGTGATCGCTGTCTTTGAAAAGGCAGAGCAGCATGAAAAACGTCTGCAGTCTTGTAGACCTAGACTTGTAGACCTAGACCAGTGACCCAAGCACGATTGGTAGCATATATTATGACAAACATCTCCTGTCTAAACCACTTCAACGACCGCAGGCCGTCATGCTGCCGCCCAACTTGTCACTGCACTGCCCAGCTCTCGGCTCAGAACAGGTGACTCGCAATTATCCGGCGCCAATCCAGGATGCCTTTGCCGTCCTGTGCTGGTGCCACCTGAGCTTGCCATTGCTGTTAACATCACCAGCATAAAAACAAAACGCACTTGTGTCTTGCTAGAGTGGGAACGAGTCGGTCAAGCAGCTATTACTAGAGGCAAGTGACTAGACCTCCGCAGCCAGACAGGAGGCAACAACAAAATGGCGAGATTGGCACCGGTCCTCAATACACCCAACACAACAGCGGTTGGCGCTGGCATGTCGATTGCAACACCAGATAAAATTGAAAATTTGTGTGCCGGGCAGCTGCGAGACCTGGCCTTGTCTGAAATGATCATCATTTGGAGGGTGCTTTGCCTTAGATCGAAGAATCCGACACGAACCGCCCTCTCTGTCTGCTTTTCTCTACTATTAAACTCCAGCACAGCCTAGCAGCCTTTCTTGCCACCCTTGCCCTTGCCCTTCCCCTTGTCCTGGTCCTTCTTCGGCCGTTGCTCAAGCAACCATTCCTGTTTTTTCTCATCCCAGACGTACCATTTTCCGTACCAGGAAGACCAGGACCGCCCATCGTCCAACCATTCTTCGTCGTCATCGTCGTCCTGGACCTCCTCCTCAGGGTCCTGGACCTCCTCCTCAGGGTCCACAGGCGGGTCGTCCTCGACCTCGGATTCTTCTTCCCCTTCCTCATCCTCCTCGTTTTTTTCCCCCTCCTCCGGGATGTCCTCTTCCTGTGGGCCTTCCGGTTTCTCAGACGGCGGACCTTCCACGTCCTCTGGATCGTAATAGTTGCTGGTGGTCTCCGAGTCGTCCTCCTCCGAGACCTCCGCGACCTTCTCCATGGCCTTCCTCACCAGTTTTTTCCTCCTTGACGCGGCCTGGGCCTTCATCCTCTTCAACGCTGCGACATGGCTCTTCATCGTTGCAGACACTTCGTCCTCGGAGGTTGTCGTGGCAGCAGACCCGTCGTCCGTGGACGTGGTGTCCTCCTTCTCGGACTTGTCATCGTCACGACCTGGCTCGTCAAGACCTGGCGGCGGACCTCTGGGGGTCTCTGGTGTCGTTGGATCTGTCGGGGTCTCTGTCTTTGGTCCTGGTGGATCCGGGTCCGGATCTGTCGCCTTGGGGGAAGCAGGCCTGGTCAAGTCCTCCCGGTGACGCTTGTTCCCAGACCCTCCATCGCCAGTCCCTCCATCGCCAGTCCCTCCATCGCCGTGGCCTCCAGAGCCAGACCCTCCGCCAGACCAGTCGTAGTTTTGGTTGTAAGTCCAGGCGGGCCTGGTGCTGCCGTAGGAGTCCCCGAAAGTCGAAGACCCGGCACCATAGTAGCTGCCCGTGCCCTTGCCCTTAGACCCGTCCTTGCTCGGGGGGTGGTCGTAGAGGACGATGAGCGTGTCCCCTGAGATTGGAAAGACAGTTCATGTTGAAAGGAACACAAAGACTGCAAGAAGCCGTCAGGCCGAGTCGCCCGAGTAGGCCTCCATCCGCTCCCTCACATAGGCGCTTATCGCCTTTGAGACATCGTGAGACGCGGCCCTGGGCTGGTCAGCATGGGGCATGGAACACCGGACAGAACATTAAATTAGACATTGCTGACATGCGACTGTCTTACTGCAAGCAAGCAGCCTGGCAATGACCAGGCGGCACACAATTGCGTGTGCCGCCTTGCGGCCATCTTCGTGAGACAAAAGACTGAGAATCCCCTCAGCTCTGGGCTTTCACCATCACTCCATGCCCAATGCAGCAAGAGAAAATTAAATGCAACCCGAGAAGCAATCCAACTGTCTATGTCGGCATCGAGCCGAACCATCGCCGCGTAAATGTCAGGAGCGTTGCTCCGAAGCTTGGTGACGACCTTGCGACTAAGTAAGCAAGTCACCACAGGAGGTGATTATTTAATATAAATTAGGGTTGGTGCGAGGGTATTACACCGCTGCAGTCAAGCCGCGCACTTGGTGGCGTCCTCCCAGATCTCTGGCTGGACCTGACCAGACCTCTTGGAAGTCCAAGTCTCGCGCGGCCGGAACAAGACATCGTCCGAGGGTGGAGGCGGCGGTGGCACCATGTTGATGCGAGACATGGCGAAGACGATGAGGACCGGTCTATGGATGTGACCCCGAGCAGACAGGAATCCCAAAGGCGATGTGACACGACATGGTTTTGACCCTGCCGTGAAGTCCTAAAGTCCTAAAGCCTGAGCCTCGTGTCGAAAAGGCAATGCTAAGACTCAGTCCTGATGATGCTGCGGCAATCGATCCAACCACTTGCTCCAAGTGCCCATGCCAAGGCCAAAGTGCGAAAAAGGACACGGCAAACTACAACTGGGATTCGGGCTCCTCGCGGATGTCTGGGACCGAGACAACAGCCAAGACCTGCAAGAAGAGATCAAGGACAGCTAGCCAAAAGCTCGGGTGAATTAGTCCTCGGCCCGAGAAGTCGTCCAACTTAATCTGGACCTGGCCAGACAGATCAAGTCGAAGCTTGGAGCAAAAACCTCAGGATTCTCGGTCCTCGTCGTGACGGAGACACCGCCAAATCCAGACCTGGCAAACGAACAGAGTCCAGCACCAAGGCTGCAGCAGGTGAGTCAGTCCTCGTCCAAAAGAGACGTCCAAATCAATCTAGACCTGGCAAGCAGAAGTCAAGACTAGAAGCAAGTAAAAATTCAGAGTCCTCAGTCCTCGTCGTGGTGACTCTTGCTCTGGGACCCGTGGTCGTGCAGGACGATGAGCGTGTCCCCTGAGATCGGAAAGACAGTTCACTTTAAAGGAACACAAGACTGCAAGAAGCTGTCCGGCCGAGTCGCCCGAGACCTCACATAAGCGCTTCTCGCCGTTGAAACATCGTGACTCGCAGACCTGGGCTGGTCAGCATGGGGCATGGAACACTCGACAGAACATTAGACATTGCTGACATTCTCACTGCGAGCAAGCAGCCTCTGGCGTGGGCCGCTTGACGTCCCTCATCATGAGTATTCCCTCAGCTCTTTCACCATCACTCCATGCCCAATTCGACATCAGACCTGCCGCAGCCCAGATTTAATTGTAGAAGAAGAGAGCACAAAACCCTCAGCAGGAAACGGCCTTGAGACCGCCCCAGACCGTCGATGATGTCCAAAGTCCTGCCATCATGCTGCGAACTGGCTTCGGAATCCTATCACTACAATAAAGAGCCTCCAGACCAACACGGAGCAGCCCATGAGGCCTGCCGCCTCAGCGAACGGGGCCGACATTATTTTAGACTTTACTATTGTCTATAACATGGTAGACAACAGACCTCCATATCGTTAGCGCAATAAACACAATGACGCAAAACACTTGAGCCAATTAAGACTACCCTAAGACTAACTACCATAGTCAGTTTCAATAATTGATAGACCATAGTCAAGTAAGACATGGTACTGACTACACAAACGTGTCGTATGATATACCATACTCGCAAAAAATAGTCAGTAGTAGAACATAGAACATGTCTTGCCATACGGAGCAACATAATGTCTCGTTTTGGCTATAATACGAGGAATGAATATACTGATAGTATTAAATTATATTATAGTAGGCAAGTCGCAGAAGAACATGTCGCTAAAGTAAGACCGTACAGGTTAGTAGGGCTTGTAGTGGAGAATGGAGTGCTAAGATGCATGCAACATACAGTAAAGAATAGCATGGTTGTGTTTAACAGCTGTGCATGCTGTGTAGTAACTAGTCTAATATTAACAGTATTACGGTATGGACTCTTACAATGTAGTAATAAACTATCGCATAAAAATACAACACAAACGATCTTTAACAAGACCTCTTGATACACTACCACATCCTAAAGCGATACTTTTCATGTGACATAAGTTAAGTAATATGGTAAAGACCCGTATGCCATCATGCCGTACAGTATTTATGTACACTCGTACATAGCTCATGATGTGTGCATAATAATACGAGTAGCATGGTTTACACTGGGAGACATACCGGGATCACGAGTCCACACAAGACAAGACAAAGACAGAAAGACCTAATAATATCACACCACAACAGTAACAATAATCACAAACACACAAGACATGGTGACATGGACCAACAAGAACTCATGTCACCTACATACGGCATTCTTGCACAACACATAATGCAAAGACAATGCAACCTAAGAGACCTAGTAACATGCAACATGACCAGACAGACGATCTACAACAAAAAAGACATGTAGACAATAGTCAATAGTCTGACTAGACATGTAGACAATAATCAATAGGTTAATGTAATAGCGGGTCTTGCGCAGACCCAAAATTGGTCGGTGGGTCTTGCCCAGACCTCACCTCTCCTAGACACAACCCTAACCTAGCGCAGCTCAAGTCAACCCTGCCTTGTACCTACTGACCCTGCCTTGTGCCTAGTGGGAGACCTCCTCGCAGACCTAGACCTAACACAACAACAAGTCCTTGAGCTGCGTCCTAAACACGGCCACTAACCTAGACCTAGTCACTTAATCCTTAGACCTAGAGGGAAGAGGGGAGAGGCAGCAGGCAGGCACGCACAGGTAGGGTTTAGGGTTTATTATTTATTAAGGTTAGGGTTTAGGGTTCAGGGTTAGGGTTTAAGTAGGGGCAGGGCAAAGGGATAGGAGCAGGCAAAGCAGGGGCAGCAGCAGGGGCAGGGGCAGCAAGGCAGCCTAGACCTAGACTAGTTACAGGGCTGGGGTCGCTCGGTCGTGCGCGGACCGAGCGACCCCGGGGGTGGTCTTGCACAGACCAAAAACCCGGGGTCTTGCACAGACCCATATACCCTGAACACTAAACCCGCGCCTCGAAGTCCTCCAGGGGGTTTGCGTGGGATTAGGGCTTAGGGTAAGGGTGGAGGCCTATAAGCAAGCCCAGAAGCCAACCCTACACCCTTTTAACAACCCTAGCACTGGACGCCAAACCCTAAAAAACCTAAGACATGCCCTTAGCCTACTAAAGTCCCATACCCTACATTTCCAAACAACCTCTAAAGCCCTGAACCCCAAGCCCTATAAAGCCTAAGACAAGCTAAGAATCTTAACCTAACAAAACATTGCAACAGACCCCGCAAGCCAAGCCCGCGACCCTACAATATGAACAACCCAAGCCCTGAACACGAAGCCCTATTACTATAAAGCCCAACATGCCCCAAGCCCGAGATCCTACACTTGATTTAACAACCTAAGCCTTGAACCTCAAGCCCTTTAAAACCTGCCGAAGATCCAAACGAACCCCAAGCCCGAGACCCTTACATCCTATAAACCCTTTTAATCCCCAAGCCCTACAAAGCCCAAGCCCCAACCCTATACATATATATATATATACACATACATATATATATACATATATGTGCACATAAACTTTTATATATGCATATATATATATGCATATATATATATATGCATATATACATATATATGTATATTATAATTATGTATATGAACATGTTACGTATAGCCCCAGCCCTAAAACCTTAGGCCCTCGCCGAGCTGCCTTTCGCTGAGGCATTGGTTCCAGTCCTGCGTTCGGGCTTAAGGCTCAGGGTTTAGGGTTTACGTTGAGATTGATTAAACTAAAGTAAAACCCTGCATTTGAACCCCCAAGCACTTGAACCCGTAATCCCCAAACCTGTGCCCAACCCCCCCGCCCATCCCTCCCCCAACTGTCCTTGATCATGTTTCGCCAGCCGCGGCGCGAGGCTTCAAGGCATGGGTCTTGTGGGGTCTTAGACTGAAGACCAAAAAGACCCCAAGACCTTTGCCCTGCATCCCAAACACCGCACATCCAAAGACCTTCGAGTAAGTTCAGACCTTCTGAAAAAAAAAGCACAAACCTTCCTAAATCCAAAGACCTGTGAACAAATCCAAAGCGACTTCTAAGGACACACATGACATGGACCTGGGATTGCCCACCAAACGAAGTCTAATGATATGTTGAAGCTTGTTGTGGAAAGTTCGTTTGGTGACATCCCTCGAACATAGACAGCTATTGGCGAGTTGAGACCCACAGACCCTTTCAAACATA
Organism: Symbiodinium sp. CCMP2592; assembly: GCA_905221615.1. NCBI lineage: Eukaryota > Dinophyceae > Suessiales > Symbiodiniaceae > Symbiodinium > Symbiodinium sp. CCMP2592. The sequence continues at coordinate 853,374 of CAJNDT010002557.1, forward strand.
TACAACTATTGGCGAGTTGAGACCCACAGACCCTGTCAAACATATACAACTATTGGCGAGTTGAGACCCACAAACCCTTTCAAACATATACAACTATTGGCGAGTTGAGACCCACAAACCCTTTCAAACATATACAACTATTGGCGAGTTGTTGAGACCCACAGAGACCCCATAAAATAAAAAATGTTCGAAAGGTCCACCCAGACAAGGTGTAGTCTGTAGTTGTAATACATGTATTTTAAACAAAGACTGTATGATGTGCAATATACTATATGACGATCTATGTGTTTAGATCGCATATACTCAGAGTAGAGAGGCCTCGGCGACAGAAGGGTGCTCCCGAAACAGCAAACCCTAAAGTACTTCTGTTGTTAGACAGGCTTGGCCCAAAAATACCCTTTTACACCTGGACTTTGCATACCCGACCCTGAACTTGCTCTGCCAGGTCTACAGTTCAGCGATTCGGTTATGGCATGCTCGGCCCAAGCTCCTTCTTCCAACTGCTACATCCCAGCAATACCCCGAACCAGGAAAAAGTCGATGGGTGCTCATAGCGGTGTACCCTGAATACACCTGGCCAGCAATCCGACAGTTGCTTGTCTGGTTCATAGCAGTGTTTTCTCAATGGTGGGCCTCAACAAATGATAGTGTAGGGCTGAGGGACTTGGACCTTCAGAATTTCCGGGATGCAGTCTTTGCGGCATTTGAAGAAGGTTTGGAGATCCGGCGTTGTCGTCTTAGAGGCGGCATCTGTGCTCGAGCTTCTGGGGCATGGACACAACAAGCTTAACTTCTCTTGAGTTTACAAGCGTTTGTGCTTCAGCTTCTTATTGCTTGGTTCTAGGTCGACTTACTCAATCGTTGACATGCACCCAAAGCTTCGCGGGAACGAGCGACTGAAATCAGATGATAATCATTGATACTTTAGCAGGTAACTGGAACTGCAGGTACTTGTGTAAGTACCTGCAGTTCCCATGACATCACTCGGATAGTTCTCTAACTTTCGGTCCCTTGTTGGACCCCAAAGGCTGCAGCGTCCTTTTAAGCAGGACCCCCCAAAAGGTCCCCTCATTTAAAGAACTATACCCACTCTTAAACTTGCTTTAGAGCAATAAAGCCGCGACCTGCCACCGGGGACAGTAGCTTGGGGATCCCACTGACTCGTCGGCCAAGAAGAAGCTCAAGCGACCTCTGTTTCTATGATGGTTTAGGTTTTTTCCGTGTAGGGTTTAGGGATGCAACTCCAACGAGTTTACTTGTGGAGGAGGACACTTATGGCCCACTTATGGCTGGAGGCTATAGTGTGCACACAACTTCGGTTGCTGACAAGGCGAAAGACTCGAAAAGCAATGAGCACTGGAACAACAAGGCAAGGAAAGAAGCCTCGCTAAAGCCGATGACCGTTGGGGCCACCCAGGTTCCTGGTTTCGCTTGTCGGATTTTCAATCAAATCGGCAGTTCCATTACGATGGCGAATTGTGATTGAGGAGATCGCGCTGGCTCTGAGCTGAGGTTTTTTTTGTGTCATGGGCTTGATGGTTTGATTAATCGGGATTTCGACGCTTGGACACTGACATCCGGGCAGTGCCAAGCAACAAACACAAAGGGACATCATTGTAGTTCACAAGCGAATCAAGCAAACAAATTTGTTCGACGAACTGTCAGCTCAGAACATTGATTTCGCAAAAGGTTCCCAATATGACCTTCCAACTTTAAGTTAAGCCTGTTTCACACGAAGAGACTGAGTGCTGCACTAACAGCCCAGTTCCATTCGATCGTGGCTCCTGCACACAAACTCAGGGCGTGTGTTGTGTTCTTAAAGTGTAAAGTGTTCCGACCATGTGACCATGAAGCTCACAAACTGGCATCCCCACACCATCAGCGAACGGTATCTTCGGCCCTGAGTCACCACGAGGCAAGCGGTGTGCCGTAACTAGCAACACACGAACTGCACATGCCTGCGATTCTCACGTAAATGACCAATCCTTAAACTACGAATTTGTCTCATGGCTCGGCTAGGTGCATGCACTATTGGACGGCAGCAATGTCTACATTGGCTTGAAATGCACAGGATTGAATCATTTCAGCAGCAAGAGTGGCCAACAACAATGCGGGTATGCTCATTCCCGGTCATCGTCGGGAATCACGAATAAGCTGTCGTCTCATTCCGTTCATTCTGCCAGCACACCAAGTCCCACATACGTTCCGACAAAGCTGGATGAGTGCATCGCATGACTAACGGAAACCTCACCGTATGACATGAGGTGTTGTATGCTGCAGGCACACGAACCCCAGGAAATCCGGAAACAACATCACATAGCACTGCGATTGCCAACGAAATCGGCGAATTGCCCAAACAACAGGTAGACATACAGGCACATGCCACATAATCGGCGGAACAGATTCGGGTTTGACTTACTCAACCGCAAACCCTAAAAGCCTAAGCCCTAGATCCTGAACCCTGAAATCTTTAACCGCTAAACCCGCAACTGTGCAGTTCACCCAAAAGCGCAAGGGCAGTCCGTTGACCACGCGCCAAAGCATGCCTGGTCGCAGCCAATAGCCCGGAGCAGGCAGCATTTCTTGAACATGCACCCTGGGGCTCCAAGTATATAAATAGTACCTACTTTGGGGCCTAAAGTCTATGACTAATACCTGCTTTGGGCTATTTGGAGCCCCAGGGATATTTCATCATGTTTCATCATGTTATCTATGTAGTTGGTTTCTGTGTGGTGCTTTTTGATAGAGTGTATGAGTATTAGGTGTTCTACTTCAAGTTCACAACTCTAGAAGTTTTCTCATCCAAAGGACTCTTGGTGATCTTCGACTCCGGTTCCGGCGCTGACTTTATCTCTGAGGGTTTAGGGTGTATACAGGGTTTACGGTGAGTTCCCAGGGTTCTACTATGCCTTCTTTCAACACAGGCTCGGGCTCAGGGTTTTGTTAAGGGTACCTAATTTACAAGAACAGGGACCTTGAAAGGCCCCTTGTTAACCCGACATCCTACCAAGCCCCAAACCCTAAAGCCCGCAAACTCATGCCCCCTCCCCCTTCGATCCCTGCGACCCAAACAATGGCACTTGCTCAAAGGCCTGGAACTTTGGCATTCAGGGTTTCGGGTTCATGGCGGCATATGACGGCTTGGAGCCCTGAACCCTCAACCCTGCACCCCGAACGAAAGTCTGAACCCCGTGTCTGCAAAACTTAAACTACAGAAAAGATACCTGGAGGTGGAGACGTCCCTTCCGACACGTTGAGGGGGTCCATGGCCTCAATCGGCCGGCTGAGAGCATTTTGCTAGGGTTTCAGGCTTACTGTTTAGGGTTTCGGTTTTCACTCTCATATTGGCTCAGTTATGTGGTGTAGGGTATTCTAGACTTGCAAAGCCCACTTGGAAAAAGTAATGCATTTCGGTGGCTTTGGTGCTGGTAAAAATGTAATGGGAACCCAGAAACAACAACAAAAGTAAACACAGCACCACTGAACAACCTAGAAGTAGAAACCTGCCTATAGACTCCAAGACGTCTAGAATGCTGCCCTGACCCTGTAAGTTGGCGTCAAAGGTCCATAGGTCCATAAGTAATACCCGAGCCCCGCAAAAAGAAATTCTTGCTGCTGGGGAGATGAACACAGAGTGAGCTGGTCAGGGCCGTCTGGGTGCACGGCGGCTTGAACTTGAGGCAGAACAGGGCCCAGGATGTGAAGATTGTCCCAAACCTGTCGCAGGCGTACAGAGTTTGGTCGGTCATACGTTCCTTCTGGCTCAAGCCCACAACTACACATGTACAGTTCGGGTTTTGATTCTCCCACTTATGCACCCTTCCGGAGTCGAGGGTAGAGCTTTCGAGCTTATTAGAAATTGTTACACATGAATTCTGAGAAGCCCTAAACCCTAAAAGACCCATTTCGGGACTGCTAAGACTCCGCTTTTTCCCTCTGCGCCGCGGAGGCCAAAGGCGCTCGTCGTGAAGGGCCGCCGCTCCTTAGGGCTTAGGGTTTAGGATTTAGGGGTTTAGGGGTTTAGGGTTTAGGGTGCTTGGGACAGTGCGGGTATGGAGTATTTCTACGAAAATGGTTGAGTGATAGGCCGCAGCTCCCTCAGGCTGTGAATCGATCTTACTGACCAAGATCCTGAAATACATACGCATGTACATACATACTTACTTCCATACATGCATACATTACATTACATTACACACCTACGTACATACATACAAACAAACATACATTACATCCACACATACATACATTCATTCATTCAATCAATCATGCCACCCCCACCCCTCACGGACACATGCTTTGTGCACAAGAGCAATTAAACTCATAGTGCCCGTGTGCGTCAGGAATGCGTTGCTTCCTGCACTCTGACCTGTAAGCTAGCAGATCATTCTATACAGTAGGGCTCCCAAGGTACTTTAACCACAGCTATAGGGCTCGTGATCTGATTTATGATACTTATAGCCCAGCTGTGGACAAGGACCCACAAAATGCCAAGGAAAGAAGCAGACCACACCCAAAACCCTATACTACCAAGGAGAGAAATCATGGCACATCCTTGCATGGGCCTTGCTTGACTGCCACAGCTGGCCTCCGTGGTTGGCAAGTACTCAGGCTAAGGGCATGAGAAAAAATCCGGATCATCATATATCTCGTCTGGTTGGGGACCCGCAGGACCAGGGGACCAGAGAAGGGGGACCAGGGGACCCGAGGACCAGGGCCAACCCTGCCAAGGACCCCAGGCCAGAGCCAACCTTAGGAACAAAACACACCGGGGGACCCCCTGTTCACAGCCCTACAAGACGCTACTTTAGAAGGGGCCCCCACCCTGTCATAGTGGTATAATAGGAATACCATAGGGCCCTAATATAATCCTTATAGTCACTACTACAGGGTGGGGGGAGCTTCTAAACGCTACTGCAGTCCGGTTATTCCCCATCTTCGGTCCTGGCTTCCGCGATCTAGACCGGTGGATCGGCCAAACATTTTCAGAGCCTCGGCTGTGAAACCCCTGGGCAACGCCAAAACCAACATGCGGGTTGTTGGTCATTTTGTAGGGTTTTGTGGGCTCTACAGGACGTAGGAGGTCCTAACCGAATTGTGGACTCTCTACAGAGACGAGCCCAGATCAAAAACCCCAACACCCTGATGAAGCCGAGAAGGCATACGAGACAGCAGTCATACTGCCCCACCTGTACGAGACTGCTTTATCCGGGAAGTAAAGCGCCGAAAGTGGTTTCTGTTGGGAGGGGTAAGGCTCACGCGTATTTGAAGGTTCAGGTTACCTGGACCCCAAAAGTATGTAGAATAATAGCCATAAAAATATATATATATATATATTTATATTTATATTTATATATGGTATTGGGCCATTATTTCACCTACTTGTGGGTCTAGGTAGGAGCTTTGGGTTGACAGGTTTAGGTCAGCCTGGATCTCCACACACCCTTTTTCCGCGTGTGTCACACACTGCTCCATGCTGCGGAAGCACGGAGGTAGTACGAAACGAGCGTTTCAAGGCCGCAGCTCGAGCCACCGAGAACAAGGCTCGAAAAGGGATCACTAAGGTGCATTCGCCGCATGATGATGCTGGCTCACATGCCCCCCAGAACGGTCTTGGCACGGATAAGGCTTTCCTGAGCGTGCTCCCACAGGCGACTTCGCATCCTATTACAAAACCAAAACCCTACGATCCACGGAACACCAGAGAAAACAGCATACTGTAGAGGCCTTCATAATCAACATAGGGTTTTGGGGCACATTATACCATACTTACAAGAAGGAACCCCAAAATTGCATAGGTGATTACCACGGCCCCCTAAAGTAGCTGAATGAAGGCTAGTTTCCTTCTCTTCGGTGCGCGCTTGCTCTCGCAGGTCGAAATGCTCCAGGAGCCTGAGCCATCAGCCTCCCTTTGCAAGCACCGCAGCTCCATAAGGGATCGAAAAGGCTCGATTCTATACTTCTAGTCACTCTAGTCACGGGCTCTAAGTGAGTTTACAGCACCCAATTGCGCCCACAAGTTCAGATTCGGGGTATTTAGCGATTAGCCCCAAAAGCAAACTATCAATGTATATCAATGTGCAAAACCCTGAATCCTGATGTCGCCAGAGGGGCCAGTCACACTCGCTGTGGAGCTCGGAAGTGTACTTCGCAGCCGCTGCAGACTCCTCGTGCGGCTTAGGGGCTGAACTTCTCCTTCTACACAGTGACACAATCCCCTCTAGGGCATTCGTCCAAACTGAGTCTCAGAGTTGGGAAGCTCAGAAACTGCCAAACCTCAACCCTAAGCACCGTCAAGCTTTCACATCCGTCCCAAAGCCGTATAACGTAAACATCCAGCAATCTCCTGCGTCGTGCCTGCCTTCTCTTTCTTGTCGTCGTTCAGGTCACCTTAATTCCCCACTTCATGCGCACGTGATAAAAACCAAAAAGCTCAGAGCCTAAATTTAATAAACCCGAAACCTTTTTTCAGCACGGACTGAGGTGCCGACCCGAAACCCTAAACCACTAACTCAAAAAGCCTGAGCCGCGCACGTCAACAGCTCACACCCTCGTCAACTGCTGTTCGAAACCACAAGCTCCTGGGACAGCCCTGAAATCGCTCAGGGTCTCTATGACGTCATTACCCATAGAATCCAGAGTAGTTCCTGTTTGGGTTGATATTTAGGATCCTATATGATACTCCACAAAGGGAGTCATTATGGAGCCTCTAGGTATGAAAGGGCTTTCTACTGAAGGCTCTCTATTCAAGAGGTTCTTTATAAGGGCTGTATAACTCTAAACCCTTTTTCCCTTTTCAACATAGACAGGGGTGCCGACCTGCGCCCCCTGTTGAAGGTAAGAGCTAACCCTGAACCCTAAACGCCTATAAGCCATAAATCCTAAACCCCTACACCCTAACTAAACCCCTGAACCCTAAACCCTAAACTCCTAAACCCCTACACCCTAAACCCAACCATAAGAGTTCATTGATCAAACCCTAAATCCTAAACCCCTTTTTTATCCTAAACCCCTACACCCTAAACCCAACCATAAGAGTTCATTGATCAAACCCTAAATCCTAAACCCCTTTTTTATCCTAAACCCCTACACCCTAAACCCAACCATAAGAGTTCATTGATCAAGTCGCTCTCGAGGTCGGCTTTGTCCTGAGCCTTCGAAGCAGCGAGAGCCATGTCTGCCTCGCGCTTCCTCAGCCCAGGAAACTCCCAACTTACCCAGTATGAGGGTTTAGGGTTTAGGGTTTGGGGTTTAGGGTGGGTTTAGGGTTTAGGGTTTAGGGTTTAGGGCTTCTGATTTGAGTGGCTCTCAAAATTATGGTCCCTTTTTGAGGTACCCTGAATGATGGGTGCTGTACTAATTTAGGGACCCAAAAAAAGGAACCCTAATTTGGACAACCACCCATATGAGGGTTTAGGGAGTAGGTGTAGGGTTTAGGGTTATAGTACTCATTGCGGTGCCGTCTAGTTTCTGAACCAGCTTTACGGCACGGGTCCTGTCATGAAAAAGAAGCAGAAACGCCCGAAGCATCAGAATAGGGCTGTGGAGATTTTTGTTTATATATATATATAATATAGCACCGATCTCTGATCAAATGTGTGACTAATGATTCCAGCCCCTATATTGCCGTCTTAGACGATGAGTTACAAGGCTAGTACAAGGCTTTCTGCAGGGTTTCTGGTTCTTGATTCACGGTCTAGGGTTTAGTGTTCGGGGCTGTTGCGAGCAGCCCAAGCGTCTTGGCGGCATCGGCAATCGTCTCCTGGTAGTCCTCCTGAGCATCCTCTTCCTCAGTCTTGGCGACGGCCATCTCCTTCTCGATGTCGCTGGACAGCGTGTCGATCATCTTCAAGACACCGTTGCTTTCCTCGCAGGGCTTAGTGCTTGAGGAGTCGTTGCTCCTACACTACTGCAAACCATGCCTGGAGTACGGTCTGTGTGTGGGGTATGACAGCTCCCTTGGCGGCTCATGTCCATCTTGTCTTTCAAGCATGGACTCGTAGGAACCCTCACATCACTGCATCAAGAAGCTGAAGATTACCAGTACTCAAACGCCTACATGCAAGTTTCCGGCGATGTTGTAATTACTCCACATACCAACCCAAGATTTCTCAGCATCCTCTGCCAAACAAGAAACTAACAAGAAATACCCAAAGCTCCCAGCAGAGCAACCCCTGGTTTTTCGAAACCCACTGCAGTCTCCTCGCCCTTCTTTTCGTAGGCGCCCTCGAAAGTAGGGGGAGGCTGCAGCACCTTCGTAGAGGTCCTCTGGAAGAAAGAGAGTGCCTGGGTTGGAGAGCGGGGAGCTTAAGTTCACCTCGGATTCCCGTCAGCCCGACCCCCGTGCTTTCAAAGCACGCACCCCAAAATCAACCCTAAGATCTGCAACTACAACACCCGCCTCCCCAAAAATACTGCTGAAATCTTGAGGGCTGAGGCTCATAGGGGCTCTTCGTGGTCGTCTCGGTCACCATCGTTGGGTTGTAGACCTTGTTCATGCGATCTCGGGCGAGCGTCAGCAAATCCAGGGAGGCCGAGTTGGAGGACATACTCTCCTGGTACCTTGAAGCCGCATTTAGGGTTTCACAATACAAGTTATAAGTTACAGTATATATAATCTAATATATAGTTTAATCTAACTAGAGTGTGGGTTTATGCCAAGTTTGCGTAAATGGAACGAAGCTCTTCAATGAAACTAACTTGTCTCGTATCACGCTGTAGAGATTGTAGAAACTTCTGTTTCTTGGACCCCCGGCCCGGGATGGTATCTTAAACCCTGCGCCCCTATGACTTACCTTTGGTTAGTAGGGAATGGAAGAGTGGTGGTAATAGTAGTTATAATTGTACCCCATTCCTCCATTCCCTACTAACCCAAGGTAACATGAAGCCCCTGAACCCACTGTTCAGCATCAAACCTCTGCGTGACAGCACTCCGGCGATTTGGGCTTCAAGGCTTCTGTTCACTAGGGCTCAGGGTTTAGGGCAAGTAACTGGGGCTTCAAGGGTGTCGAGATCCGGGTCGAAACCGGTACCGAATGCCAAAAAGCTCGGCAAAACAGTGGAAACAAGCCTTGCGCGCTGAGTATTTGTTCGAAACCTAGTATAGCCAAGGTGCTCGATGTGCTCAGCCTTCCTGTTCTCGCCGGCCTTTGCCACGGACTCGTCCAAAGACTTGACTCCTGCCTGCCAATACTTGCCGGCGCAGGCTTCTGTAGAGGGTTTTGATACTCAGACTCGGACGAGCCAGGCAAGGTCACACACGACGGTCAGAAAAGCGAAAGGATTGCAGGGACTGTCGACTGGGTTTCCAGCAATTATCAACAGCAGCACTTTACTCCAATTGTTTCCGGTTCGGGGCTTGATTCTAGGGGTCCAGTGGTTTAGGAGAGTAGATGTGGAACAAAATTTGTTCAGTAAGTACTTGTACCTGTAGGTCGAAAACAAAGACACAGCAACCTCAATATTGTCCGCAGTAGTCTCTTTCGAGACTTCTGATGAGAATCCACACGTCTAGCGCGCCTGGAGGGCAGTAACGTCACCGGCGAGCTTGGCAATGGCGGACTTCTTCTCCTGCTGTGTGTGTGTGTGTGTGTGCACATGCGTGGGGGGGTTGCTGTGGCAGCAGATATACGATGTAAAAACAAAAACTGACATAGCATAAGTTTTCTGCGCTGGACATACTGTGAGTTGACAACCTGAAGTGTTGCTGCAATGTTTGTCAATACCCTAAGGCTCTACGTAACCATAAGTAAACTATGCCTAAGCCTTAAAGTACCTATGCAGGAGCCCCATTTGTCAGGCCATAGACTATACTAAGTAGGTACATGGAGCCTTTGTCAAGTACGGGCTGCGCCGATGGCCGATAGCGTCTCGGGTGTCGGGCTGACTCAGCGCTAGACTTACCCAAAGGGTCCTACGTGCTGATGTGGGCTATACTTTCCCACATCGTAATAATGATTCCTAATTATATATATATATATATATATATATATATAATATGTATATATGTATGTGTATATATATATATATATGTATATGTATATGTATATGTATATGTATAACTCTTACATTCTACTTCTAAGTACTTAGGACCCTTTGGGTGACTTGTCCGGCATCCTTTGGGCAGATATAGCGGATGTAGTAACCCAACACGTTTAAACGGTATCTACTCTGCTACGAAGCAGCAGTCCAAGCTAACCCGTCCCCGCTCCTTCACGCTGGCAGTCAGCGATTTGATCTTGGAGCCCAATGATTTGGACTTTGCTGCCACTTCGCGGAACTCCTTCTTGCAGTAGGCCTGCTTGGAGGCATCGTCAGCAGACTCGTTGGCCAAAAGCTCCACCATGCCGTCGATCTTGTCCACGACTTTGCTGAAATCCGCCTGCCCAAGAACGAGGGCATGCTAGAAGAAACTGAACCGGAGTCGCACAGACTGGGCTATCGGCTATCGCTCGTCTACCAGAAACCCTGCAGTACAGATACCAACGCTCAGGGACTAAAAGCCTGAAGGTCTTCCGACTGATACAGAGGCATTGGTGGAACTAACATGTGCTGTTAAATGTACGAGAAATAGATTCTTAATTTTCTAACCATATCCCGCTGCATGTTGTGTGACGGGGAAGGCGTTTCCTGAGACGCCTTCCTCGAAGCGAGCTTCGACGCCTCACTTCTGTGATCCGAACCGCTGGAGTTCTTGAACACGGAGTGGTTCTTCAGAAAACCAACCTTGCAATATACATAACGTAGTGACCTTCCCTTCTCAGCGAGGATTTCTGTGCAAGGCAGCGTAGGCCGAATGCTCCCACTTAAAGCACAACAAGCTCTGTCTAAACAAATGTGACGGACAGCGAAAGCATAAACCGTCTGGATTGGTAAGAAGAACGAAGGAAAATTATTCCGGGCAAAGCTTTGAACCTCATTTTGGCTTTGGCTTTGTTGGCTTTCGGGTTTTAGGTTAATTAAGGGTTTCAGCAAGTAGCCGCGCCCCATCTTCAGATTCAAAAACACCCCAGACACTGCACTGAGATGCACCCTGTGACCCCAAACCCTACAAAATAGTAGGTCATGACCCCTTAATTGGAGGATTATAGACCCTAACCTCCAAAACGGTAGGTTTTCAAGGATCCCCAGGACTGCCTTCTTGCCAGAGAGGGCCAGGGCCAAGAAGTTCAGCTCAGGGTGTGACCCCGCATCTTTCCTCGGTGTACATGCTTTGGGCGTGCCTGGGGCTGGAGGTGCCGTCACCCCCCAAACCCTCAAAAGCTCCCATATCCCATAGAATCTCATAGGAACCCTTCTAGCAACCGCATACAGGCCTGAAGGGCCCCTTTGAAACAATCACCCCAAGAAGAGACGAGGCTCTCCTTGGCCGCGGAGATCAAGCTCAGCGCGTCATGGCGCGACTTCTCGCGGCTGCTCGCCAATTGGATCAAAGCAGCGCTGCGGCTCCTGACAATATAAGGTATGGTGAGATTTCCGGACGTTCTTTGAGAGTGACTGTTCTGTTGGGGAACTGCAGGGTTTGGGGCTGAGAAGAACGACTTGGGGCTTGTCGGGTCTGCGAAAGCATCTGTTGCAGACCTTACAGAACCTGCAGACCTCTCCGGACAAAACAAGGCCCAAACAAGCAGAATCCTGAACCCCTGACCGGAGAAGCGCCAGTCAACAAGCCGGTGGCCCCACTACCCTGGGCAATTCGCAAACGATCACGCAACGCATCGAGGCAGGGCTTCAGTCGGGTGCAGGCTAAACTTCAGAGCCCAGACAGAACAAGCGACTGCCACCCCACAACAAAAAAGGCCCAACACGCCCAGAGCCCTAAAGCCCTGGATCCCTATACCTAAACCCTTCTTAAACGAGGTCTCGCTGAAGTACCTCCAAGTTGTTCTAAATCCTAGATCCTAAACCCCAAACCCTATAATCCCTAAAACCCCTTAACCCTGGGGCTCCAAATAGCCCAAAGTGGGTATTATTTATAGTCTTTAGGCCCCAAAGTAGGTACTGTTTGTATACTTGGAGCCCTAGGGTAACCTTCAGCCCAAAGCCCTAAAGCCCAAAATCCGCTCCTGAAAAGGTCCAGGGACGTGTCGTCGTTGAGAATCCTCAGTCTTCCGCTTCGCTGGATTTAGGGTTTAGGGGTTTGGGGTTTAGGATTTAGGAATCGGGGCTCGAGGGGTTCCTATGCTGAACTTAGAACCCTAGAATTAAGATTTTAGCTGTTTTTTGGGATTATCATAACCAGCCAATAATTCAAAGTTTGTTTTAAGTACCCCTAAGGTTCGAGAGGTTCAGGGTTGTAGGGGTGAGAATACCAGATTTGAGATTTGCGGCTCTGGATTTTGGATTTGATTTGGTGGTACTCCTGTAACCCCTAGCCCCTAAACTGAAGCCGCAACCTTGAAGGATGTATCTTGATGGAAAAACCCTTTTTGTTGAGAGACGGGCTTGGTGTATGCTTGGAAGTGAGACGGCACACAATGACACACACACACACACACGCGCACACACACAAACACACACACACACAACACACACACACAACACACACACACACAACACACACACACAACACACACACACAACACACACACACAGCACACACAACACCAACACACAACACACACAACACCAACACACAACACACACAACACACACACACAACACACAACACACACACACAACACACACAACACACACAACACACACAACACACACAACACACACAGCACACACACACACACACAAAACACACACACACACGCGCGCACACACACACACGATCACAGACTGTCATCATGTTGCACGAACCCTAAACCCTCGTAGAAACCATAGCCCTCGCCCTCACGCCCGTTATGGAAGCCCAAGACCATATAGAAATATCGAATCAGGGATATTGAAACCGTAACCCTACTGATAATAGTAGAGCCTTGAACCCTAAACCCTTATAGAATCCTAAGCTGAGCATCTCAATAGAGACTCTGGGCCCGGTTTTGAGGCACAGACTCTGACCCCTGGCCCCTAAAGCGTAAACCTAACATAGGAGAGCCCAAGGATCTTGACAGCAAAAACCCTTAACCTTTGTACAACTAAACTATAAGAACCCGAAAACCCAAACCCTAATCATTACGACCCGAAAACCCAAACCCTAAACATTAAAGCCCAAGGATCTTGATGGTATCCTTGAGAGCCAACTGCTCTTCGGCTCTTGCCGCCTTTCGTGCTTCCCAGTCGGAGGCCTTCTTGCTGCAGCTCTTCTTCCTCAGGTAAGAATTACCCAGAGGCCCCATAGTAGTTCCTTTTCGGGATTACCTTATAGGATTCTATAGATGAACCCCAAAAAGGAACTACCTTGGGGCCTTTGGGTAGGCACGTTGGGGGAATGCAGGGTTTAGGGTCTAGCGTTTTGGGGGAGTTTCGGGTTTAGGGTCTAGGGCTCGGGTAGTTTTAGGGTTCACGTTCTAGGGTGTTGGGGCGTTCGGGAAATTTTCGGGTTTGGGGTTTAGGGCTTTGGGGTTTTAAGACTTTAAGACCTGGGAGTATCAGAGCGTTAAGGCTTTACAGGCTCTTCTCATCGAGCCTCAAAACTTAGATGAGGGTCCTAAGTAAGTCCTAAACCCTAAAACCGCAAACTCTCAAGCCGCACACCCCGTGCGTGCAGAAAACCCTGGAAAGTGCAGATGCAAGCATCAGCTCTGCCAACATCTTCTTGTCATCCTCGATGGACTCACCCATCTCGCCCAGCTCATGCTTCATGTTAACGACTTCCAGCTTCATCTCACCGATGTTCTGCGGGGGGGACTGTTCATAATGAGGGCTCCCACCTACGGTTAGTCAGGCTGGTGCCAAAGGGAAGTCGTAAGAAGGCCCTCAACCAACTCTTTCGCGTCGATGTGGGCTTTAACAAATCTTAATCTATGTAAGTTCATCCGGACTGAGAAGTCGGTAATTGATGTGCGCTCAACCCTAAACCACCCCCCTCCCCTCCCCTCCCCTCCCCTCCTAAACCCTAAACCCTTCTTCTACGGCTCCTTCATCTTCCTCTCGAACTGGTTCAGGAGGGACGAGATTTCGGTCCTCAGCTCAACTTTCTAGGCCCTGACGCTGCTCTGCAATGGTGGCTCCTTCCTGTTTCACAAGTAATGTCTAGAGATTTAGGGGTTCAGGAGACACCGGGATTCCAACAGAGGCTCTGGGTTTCAATATTCATTCCTATTGGGCTTATTAGAGGACAGGGTTTCCCCTAAACCCTAAACCCCTAAACCTAAACCCTAAACTAGATGGCATCTTATCTGAAATGCTTTGCAGAGCACATTTGCAACAGTAAACATAGCGGCATAGCAGCTTCAAGACGAATCACAGAAATCCGAGAAGACTTACGTCCTACAGCTTATGCTTTACAAACCCTTCGGTGCATAGCTCATACAAGCAAAGCTACAGGCTAGTTCGATAAGCCGAGAAACCGCCAAACGCCTGAAGCCTGAACACTCGGACTCCAAACACATTCCGGCAAACCCCCACAGCCCTTAGTTAAGCCTTCAACTCCTTAAACTATCTGACAAGCCAGAGGAAGCCTTCCCCATAAAGCATCCTCATACGAAGCCTTATGGTATGCGTGAACACCGATACTCACATTGTCATATGCTCTTACAGTACTCCCAAAGGAACCCCCAAAGCACGTCCTGCAGGGGCCTTAATTAATTGTAACAGCTTTTTTGGGTCCCATCATACCATCATAACAATAAGGAGCCACCAAAATAGAAGAGGTAATTATTCAGGCCCCTAACTTGTAGACCCCTACTATAGACCCTTTAAGGTACCCTCTAAAGGAAGCCCAAAACTAGTATAGGTAATTATTGAGGCCCCTATACTAAGAGCCCAGAAGCTTCTTGGCCGTCTTCACCTCTCCGTAAGCTTCCACTGACGTGTCCTCGGTCTCGTTTTCCGCCTCTGAGCTTCCAGCGAGAGAATGCGCGAGAGTTTTTCTAAGGTTGTTTGTGTTAAACGCCTTTTTGCGCCTTGCAGCTAAGGTTAGCGAAACCCACGGTTGTGGGAGGAAGGGTTTAATTAGGGTCTAGGGTTTTAAGGTTCAGGGTTCAACTTAATCCTCGGATATAGAACCCCAAGCAAGCACCTCCGAAAACCAGTTCACCCGAAAATTAAGAATAGAACAGGCCCTGAAGCCCTTCTGAAACCCGAAACTACCAAGCCCTACCGGATAATCCCGCAACCCTCAAGACCCTCAACCTATATCCTCAATCCTAAAAGCTGAATCCCACCTTGATGTCTTCCACGGCCGTGTCCTTGATTTCGGAGAGCATTCCCACGACATAGCCGGGATCTGCTGCACTGCTCTGGCCACTGAGAAAAGCCGTCACCTCCCGTTTCAAGGCTCGGAGCTTGCCGTCAAAGGTTGCAGGGCTCGTTACTTCTTTGGGGTGCAGGGCTTTCAGGCATTTCGGCTTGGGTTGAACCTTCGGCCTTTGGCTGCTTGGATGTTGGACCTGATGGTCGGACTGGAGAGCTTTCGGCAAGGCTTTGCTTAGCGACTCTTTTTGACACTTACTCTCGGGCAAGCCTGGCGAGGTCTGAGGACTTAGGTTCGACGAGTATCGTTATCGGCCCACTGCGTAGGTTCACCCAGCAGGCATGCTGTTAGTGAGGACCCGTGACAAGACAGGAACAACTGCGCAAGCATACTCATCGGTGCCCACTAACAGCAGCCCTCAACAGCAAACGACTAAAACAAGTAACACACACCCAGCCCCTAGTTGCGCTGTGAGGAAGACCCGTGAAACCGAACAGTGTGCTACTTCACAATGCTTCACGATGCGTCAGGAGATAAGTCAGTGTGCTTAGCGATTCGGGGACTTTGCTCGCCCAACAAGAGAACTCAAGTTTACCCCAAGATGACGAAAGGGTGGACAAGCTTCCGCTCCTAGGTTACAAACCGATGACCTCTTGGCATTTTCTCACCCAGACAGTGCGCTGTAGAAGACAAGCGGTCGGCTAAACCTTAAACCCAAACCCTCCAAAATAGGTACAATAATGGCCCAATATCTATGAAACAGGCCATTATTCTACATACTTTGGGGGTCCTAGGTTTTTTTAACAACACAGGTTTTTAGGCTTTTAAAACACCTATGGTAACCCGAAGCCATGGGGGCCTTCTGCTTCGCCTCCGTATCGACGCGGCTGGCACGCTCCACGGCGCGCAGCATCTTCGACACGGACTTGGATCCTTTGGCCTTCCCAAAGGGTCCTATGTACTGTTATGGGGGATACTTCCCTAAGTCATAATTGTCATAATAGTAATCCCTAATATGGAAACCCTACATCCTACTATAGCGGTACATAGGATCCTTTGGCCTTAAGGGCAATACCCTAGGGCTCTAAAGTAGTTCCTTTTGGGGGTTCATATTGAGAATCCTATAAGCTAATCCCAAAAAGGAACTACTAAGGAGCCTATGGGTATAGGGGCCTCAGGAATTAGAAGAGCGCCTGGGGGCCCATTATACTATAATAGTAACAATAATACTAATAATAAGGAGCCCCAGATAGTATTGGCAATGATTTGGGCCCCTATATTCAGCACTTTCTACCATGGTTCTATAAGGGCAATGATTTTCAGGCTTCTACCAGCATAGTACGGGCTTGATGAGGGCAGGACATAAGGCCTTCAGAGGGTTCTATACGGGTGCTGGCAGATATGATCATGTGGGTCTTGTTAGACAAGGATATCGGGACAGAGAGTTTAAGGCTTATTGCTTTGTGTTGCGAGCTTTCGATGCAAAGCAGCAATAGGCTACAAACCCGAAGCCCTGTAATGCCCTTAGCCTAAATCCTCAATTCTAGAACCCATGTAAACGCGGTATAGATGTCCCATAAGCACACCTAAACACTCTCAGTTAACAACAATCCTTTTGCAAAGCCCTGAAACAGCACCCAGTGAAAATCTGGCTTAACAAAAACTTAAAACACCCCAAAACCCCAAACACTAACCCCTAAATCCCCTAAACCGTAATCCCTAAACCCCTAAACCGTAAACAAAGCCCGAAGCCCCTTCTTTCCCTTAGCCTTTTGAAGGAACGCCGAAGCCATCTCTGGGGGGCCGCTCAGGGCCGCCGTGGCGGTGTCGACGCTCTGAACGACCTCCGTCTCCTGGGTTTATAGGTTTTTTTTGAGCCCCTTTTTACAGCTGCACGACCATCCGAACTGTTGCAAGGCCAGTTGGCCAGGAAAACCCAGGGTTTAGCGGTTTAGGAGTATTTCTGGGAGAGGGGGCGATGGGGGGTTAGGGTTGAGGGTCTATAGGGTTTCTGAAGGGTTTTAACTGCTTGGGGTTTGAGGCGCAGGGTGTAAGGTTTACAGGGTTCGTTTTAGGACTTTGTGGATGATTGCGTGTTTCGGTAGTGCCTAGGATTTAGGGAGTCGAGGGCCTCCTTTTCGTTTTTATTTGGTAGTTTGGGTTTGTGTCGAGGCTTATGAGCCCTGTGTGGGGTTCCGTAGTCATCAGGACCTTTCCTGAAAGAACAGTCTGCTAGAGCTTCAGTTCGTGTGAACGCTTTCAAGCTGGATGTTTGTGGTTGTTTAGTCTGCAACCCGACCCAAATGTGCCACATCCTAGATGGTAGGCTTCGAGGTACCCGAAAACTTGAGAGAGGGTGCTGGGACCTAGCACACTACTAGTTGACGTGTGGACCCTCCTTCTGAACCGTATAAAACGGTAGCAAACAAGCAACCACAACTAGCCAAGCATCCTCAGTCACTTCGTCCACATAATGTTCATGCTCCTTTCCACGCTGCGAGGTGGCCGCCTTTAGCGACTCTTCCTCCGCGATGCGATCGTCCTTCGAGGTGGGGCTTTTAAAGCATTTGAAAAATATTAGTAAATAAGATCCTCTTAAGCCCAATAAGGGAAAATATAAAATGTCCCAAAGCCCTACCTAGCCTTGAGCTTCTGGACATCCTGCTCCAGTGCGACAATCTCAGCCTGCTTCTTCTCGATGTCGGCTGGAGAAATGGGGTTGGTCTCCGCCTGCATGATGTTCTCCTCCAGCTCCTTGATGGTGCCCTTGCAGTAACAGTCGAACTTGTCGTAGAGATCGGATTCTTTCTCCGCCTCAGATTCGATCTTCTCAGACATCTTCTCCATCATGGTGATCACCTTGCGGATAGGGTTCCCGCCGTTCCCACCATCCGTTCGGGTGGTGATACCGGCACCTGGAGCAAGAAGCAAAGCAAGAAACACCAAGGTGGACTTCATTGCGGATGGCATGCTGCACGCTCTACAATCTACAAGGGCCGGCGAAACCTGCCCAAAAAGATGTTGCGTGCCAAGATTTCTTTTGAGCCATGACGCAGCATGATCGGCAAGATCGCACCAAAGATGTGGTGTACGGTTTTGGTGGGGGTTCTGGTGAAACAAGCGAAGGGGATCATGTGTCCAGACTCTCACATAAAGGACCATGTATCGATCAAGGAGGCCCCACGGAATCCGAACCGGAAAGGTAGGTGAGTCTGCCAAGGCTTTCTAATCTAGGGGTCACAAGGAACAGTGCCGCCAATCCCGATTGCGTCAACACTTTACACACGAAAGTATGTCGAAAACCAGGTCTGCTGGAATCAATGCAATCAGAGTTCCTTGTCTTTACCGGCTTGCACAGACCATCGCAGACGTCTGCAAGAGATCTGTTTAGGGCTGAGGATCGAGTGTTCAGGCTGGACATCCTTGATCTCGGCAAGGGCTACTCTTCGTCTTGGTTTTGAAATACCCAAAGGGTCCAAGTATCATTATGGTATATACTTAAACCCCCAAAATACCCTATAAGTATATACCATAATAATACTTGGACCCTTTGGGATGTAAGGTGCTTGAAGACTGAAGCGTGGGTTTCTGTAGATTTTGGATTGCCGGCTGTGTTGCTTTTCAGGGGCCGTTTCGCGCCTGCAGAGCTGGAGGCCGGATTATGGATGTAATATGAGCACCCCAGTACTCGGAAAATTAGGCTTTGGGGTACGAGTACTTCGTACTGTAGTATGCTGATAACAAGCCCAAGGAGCAATGTTGATAAATATTCAGTCTTCTATGATGCTGAAGAGAAACCTCATGGACAAAATCGTGCATTCCCTGCGGTGCCCTGCCACATGGTATGGGCAAGAAAACACTGCATCGAGCGGCCCGGATTTGAGCAGCGAAGCTCAACGTACCTGCGCGGGCAAGTACCTCGGAAGGCTTGTTCTGTCAGAGGTTTAGGGTCCATGGCGTCTTGGGGTCTTTGATGCCAGTGTTTAGGGTGGTGTGTCAAGACGGTTCTTAGTCGAAATCCTTTCCTATACACTGAAAACCGCTGCAGAGTGCAGTTCACTGCAGGACCCTCATAAGGTAAAAGCCAGAAAATTGGAATATGATTATCCTAACCCTTCTATGGTAAATTATAGAAGGATCCTACCATGAAACCATATTCCAACTTTCTGGAGTTCCCTGTACTGTATACCCTCTTCAGCTCATCAGCCCCCGGACCCAGCCCAGCCGTGAAACCCTTCGTGCCCTACAAGCGAATATAGGGGCCTTAATAATGAGAACGGGGTTTTGGGGCCGACTATATTCATTATACTATCATTATACTAAGGAACCCCCAACACAGTCTAGGTAATTAATTATTGAGGCCCTAAATAAAAGAACCCCACTACAGACCCTTATGCAGCCCTTTAAGGTACCCTTTAACCCCCAACATCGTCTAGGCAATTATTAAGGCCCCCCATATTAAGCCCTTAGGCGGCGCGCCTCTAAAGGCGCAAAAGCTGCAAGCGCTGTGGAGCTGCTCATGGAAATGCCAGCGAAATTTTGCACTTAATATTATTAACATTACTAGTATTATTCGTATTAGTAGTAATTCATATTACTAAAAATATAATAAGAACCCCAACAGCATGTAGAATCATAGCCTAATCAGACCTTTCGGGGGCTTAGGTAATTCTTCTCTCTGCAAGGGAACCCCCCCACCAGGAACAACATACTTCAGCCCCTTTGTGCTCTGCCTAGATGACATAGAAGCAGCAAAAGAGCTCGTGTTGTTTGCTTCGCCTCCTTTGCACTATAACTATGTGAACAGAGCCAAATCTAGCTTTTACCAGGTGCATGTTTGTCTCTCTGTTTGCGTTTGAAGGTTCATGGGTTGTCTTGAGAAACATGCAAGCACAGCTAGGGTTTCGTTGTCAAAAGGCGGGGAGCAAAGGATTTGGGGGTTGAATCAAGTCAGCACCTGAAAATCACAGTAATTAAGGCTGCAACTACAGACGACTGGCGGGTGTACTGATGACTGGAAAAATACACGGGTATGCACATCTGCAACTTCAGGACGCAACATGCTTCTTCAAAGCTCATCCACGCAGAGCTCGGTGCCACTTTGCACAGGGCACTCGCAGATCACTCTCCCAGCTCATTCAGAAGATGGCCTAATGGCGGCAGGCTGTACTTGCTGCGGAAGTGAGAAGCCAGCAAGGCCAGCGTGGACGGCTCGCATTCTGCGACTTCGGCAAAGGGCCGCCCCCGCTCCAGGCGCTGTGAAAGAACAAGGCAAGAATGTACCCAGTTCATTGTTGGGAAGGGATTAAACATGATCCTGTTTGTTCCTCATTGGGTTTAGGTACTCATAAAAATGTAAAATGTTACCCAACTATGACCCAGGTACGAGGTCTCTGAAGAGCAGAAGTGCAAGCCCGTCTGGCACTCCTCGTCGTAGATACAGCAGCGCCAGCTGCGTGGTGCTCTTGAGGAAATCTTCAAAAAACAGCCCATTCATGAGATTCACACGGCTATGGGGATAGTACCGGGCAGAGTAGTAAAGCTCTCTGGCTGATGGAAAGCTGTTGTTGAGCGAGGTATGGCATCGAATCTGTTTTTTAAACTCCTGGCTTGCCTCCACATCTCTCACAGACCCCTCAGAGCGCCTTAAGACCGTGAGGCCATGACTGTTGAAGCAGCGCAGGGCCAGGAACCACTCGGGATGCTCGGCTAAGAAGCCAATGACAGCTGGCCACAAACCTCTTTGACCCTTGGCTCCGGCTCGTGGGGCGCGGTAGATTGGGTAGTACTCAGCATTCTCGTCGTAGAAAGCGTAAGTGCTGGTGTCGTGCAAGATCAGATATCTCCGTGTGCTTTGCCCTAGCAATCTAAGCTCCAGCGACAACTGTGCGCCCGTGTGCAAGGTATCGATGAATGTGAGGTCTGGAGCAGGCAAAGCATCAGTGCCGTGCAGCTTCACATCCAACGACCCTTGCAACAAGAATGTGTAGCTGGTTGCCCCGCAAGCTGCTGCAAGTCCTTCTAGAGGCGCAATAGTTTCCTGCTTGTAAATATCTATGGAATGCATGCGGGGGGGTTGTGCGCTCAGGAAGGCCGTGGTCGAAGACCCATATTGAACACCGCACTCCAAAACATCATGGATGCCCGGCTCTTCAGCCAGCGCACGGAGTGCTGGCAGATGCTCATTTATGTCTACGCTGCAGCGGCCTGGATTCGTCCAGTTTGTGCCTTCGGGTAGCTTTCTCCCAGCCCAGCACGACTGTTGCTCACCCTTCGTGAGGGCCATGTACGCATTTTGTATGGAGTCACATGGGCCAGGCTCGTCCAAGCCACTCGCAGTGCTCCCCAAAGCAAAGAATGCAAGGAATCGCTTGGTGTGAAAATGGTATATAACGCCTGGCAGCACTAGACCGCATGTTCGAAACAGGGAGGCCCCAAGCAGCATGGCAAAAATCCAAACGCATGTAACAGGGTCCCTCCAAGGTTCGGGGTTTAGGCCTACTGTTTCCCTGCCTCTGCGAAGCTACGATCGAGGTTGCACAGTGCTTTGGTTGCCGGTCAATTTGCAATATGGGAGTTTCCGAAAATAGGGGACCCTAGTATAGTACCCTAAATAGTAGGATCCTTACTGTAAGGACCCTACAATGAGGTATCTACTTGCCGGAAACTCCCATATTTTTTTAGCCTTGTCGGGCTTAGGCGCGAGCTCCATGGCTCCTCCTCCACCTCAATCCCTAATCGTGAACCTTAATCAGTAGAAAACGACCTTGGCTCACAAACCTTAAGCCCTAAACCTTGATCAACCTTTGTGAGAAGAAAAGCGAAGCTAGAGGAAAACAAAGCAAACCGGAGTGTGAATTAGGAGGGCAAACTTCTGAAAACATGGTGTCAGGGCGGTAAGGGCTTGGGGGTTAGTGTCGGATTTCCAGGCAAGCCGCAATGGCTGCGGACGCACCTTGGGACATACACCCACATCATAAGCCCTCAACCCCTGAAGAAGCATCGGATGGAGATGCAGCTACGGAAGATTGGCGGGTATATTTATGAAGATTCTGGCATGATCAACTCCCCTCTCTCTTTGCCAGGACTACACTACAGAGCCTAAGATTCAATATTTTACCAGGATCCTAATCTTTAGAAATATGACAAGGATCCGAATCTTGCGGAATACTACGGCACTAAGGCCCTTCAAGATAGCGACATTATACTCTGTATCCAAAATCCATCTCTGATTCCCCACCCGATGCAAGACGCCCAAGTCCACCTAGTGAATTACAACACCTCCATAGAGGGAATTGTCTAGGTGTCGTTTTTCCAACAAGGTAGACGGGCTTGATAGGGTTTGTATAGGGTTTCATAGCTCCCAATCACCCTTTTCGAAGTCCGCCTGATTGATCATTGAATCTGCAACAGACGGGTGGCTGAAAATGCATGGGAGTTTGCGAAACTAGGGGTGTGCGAAGTTCTACCAGCAATGTGAACATGTGGGGCACACCAAACCCCTTCAGAAGGTTGACCCAACAGGTAAATTTGTGAGACCTCAACCTTCAAATAGACCGGTGAACTCAGCACCAATAACGGGCCAGAGTGCAGGAAAGACAACGTGTTTTTGTGGCATCAAGGGCACAAGGCACCAGGAAGACGGAGTTGCAAAAGGCTAGCTGGTGGCCCTGAATTCAGACGGCGACACGACAAACCCTCGTCAAGTAACAGCAAACTTAACCCTTCCATGATCCCTAACTCCAATTACCCCGAAACCTACATACACTCTAACCATGCCCTCACAACTCAAAGACTCACCGGGGACAAGGAAACCCTGCCGCCTGCACGTTGAGGCCGTCAAATCTGTCCACCTCCCGACACATACGAGTTTGAGTTTGCTCTTGGGGGTTTTGAAGTGTCGTGGTTGTCGTTCTGGTGGTGGCTGTTGCTCTTTCATTTGGTGTCAGACCAGAAGCATTTTAGCAGCGACTGCCCTCAACGTGCGCAGAATTGAAGCTAAGTTGTCTTGTTGTTGGCTGCGTGCCGCTTTCTGCGTAGATGCCTGGCCTAAGCCCTTTTGGGCCTAAACCCTGAAGCCTGAGACTACCGACAACACTGCCTCAAGGTCAAAGATGCACGGATCGTCTGGCGTCTTAAGTATGAGTTGTCATTAGGAGGTGAGCAACCTCCCAACCTTGAGACCCGAACCCTGAGTCGGGTGCTCAAAACAGCCGGAACACATCCAAACAAAACAACGCCAGAATCCGAGCAAAAGAAACAATAAGAACTCGACACAACTGAACCCCAAATTCAAAACTAAATTTCCCAGGTAGGACGATATGCTGAGCAAGGGCAACTGCGTACCCCCAGGGAAACAACCTAGCTTAAACTATGCTCAAGGATCTTGTTTAAATGGGAGCCCATAGACCTCCATAAAACCATGTCAAACCCGGTCAAATTCGATAGAAGCCATACAGAAGGCGCTTGAAGGGGGAGCTTTTCTGGGCAACGAGTGGTTACGATGTCGGGCTGAGGGTCTCCCGGACCCCAGCCAGGGTTGGCTCAAATGATGCAAGGCTTCTGAATACAGAGGCCTTCATAGTTGCAGACAAGACTTGGTGCTATTGTCATCAAACTATATGGAGACTCTAAGGGGACAGTTTTCTGACCTTCAACCCTCAACCCTTGGGACGTTTTGACTGACAGATCTCCATAGTACGCTTTTGTGTCAACCTCCCAGGGTTTGGAAGGCTTGTAAAATGGGTGCTCTTTTCTGCTTTTTGCCTAAAAAATGGGGCTTCGGCTAATCATTACGCGTTTTGAGAGTAGACAGGGCTCAAGACGTTGTCGAATGTAGAATGCGTTCATGCTATTATATTCCGAATGCTACCAGTGGCACCCATTCACCTATATAACGAGTTGCAATACTGCGCCCCATGGGCAGTGGCATCCTATTATGCAGGTATCTGGGCTTCCGAGACGCAGTATGTTTTCCCAGCGGGTGGAACCGATGCGGAACAGGGCTCGCAGGCAAGCTGTACGGCACTGCGGAGTCAGTTGTGGGTTCTGCGGCTTCGGGTGAAACGAAGGCCTTGAATTTCCAGGCCCAGGATCTGACTCCAAACAGGCAAGCACCCTAAAACCTAAATACAAACCCTGATAAGTCCTACGACCTAAACCCTGAATCCTAAACCCGGAACATATGATCCTAAACCAAAATGTTGCGACTCTGGGCTGGAATCTTCGATCCATCTCGCTTTAGAGGGCCGCGCTTTGCTTGAGGCCTTCTGAAGCTTTACTCAATTGACAATCTTTGATGCGTTTTCCGGCAGCTTAGTCATACATCGTGGGTTTACATCCTATCACCCGGAGCCCTTAGCCCAAGCAGACTGGAAAAAATCTGCCCTCAAGAGCCAAAGCTCAACATAACCGAAGCACGAATCCCCACTAAGCCCCTCACCCCTAACAGGGGCCCTGTAGCTACATAGCCTCAGTCCGGCGTAACCCCTCGATCCCTATAAGCCCCAAGCCGCAAACTTTGTTGCTTCATTGATCCAACAGTCCGGCGCGATCTGCCATCACTGAGGCCTTAATGGGTTTGGGTTGCTCTTCGGACTTCTTTACGCGCACTGTAAGGGTTCTACTGGATAGGAGTGTAGGTTAGGGCTGGGGATGCGGGATTAAGGGTGCATGGCGGCGTGGTTGATTGACGGATTTGTCGTGCTTAGGGCTTAGGGCTTGGTTGAGGGTTCAAGCTTTACGGCTTATGTTTCTGCCATCCATTGACCTGCTCGCCCTATTGCGAGCTTGGGCCCTTGGGTCCGGTGAAAGTATGATGTAGGGGCCTTAAGAATTAGAATATGGGTGTTTTAAATACTGTAGGGGCCTTAATAATTAGAATAGGGCTTTGGGCGCTTCCTTATTATGTTACGCAAAAACTCAGAAACCGCGAGATTTGGGGCGTAGGGAACCTTCCTAGAAGACCTAGCTAACCCGGGGTCTCGATTCAGCCAATATTCAAAAGAACCTGCAAGCCCCAAACTGCTGGGATTCCCGGGAATGGAGGCTTTCAGATTCGGAGATAGCTGGCTCATAGTAGTGATACTGCTGAATATAGAAACCCTGCATTACCTTGATGACCCTAAACTATGGGAGTAATGGTATATTCCTTAATATGGGTAGTGATGGATTTATATCATCAACCGTAATTATGATAAGTCTGTTGGGGGTGCTGGTGTTTCTTGATCTTTAGGCTGCTCGGATAAAGGCTTGGACGGCCCTGCAGTCAAGCTGCCCGCAGCCAGGACTCTTGTAGAAGTGGCAAGCCTCTCTGCTCCAGAGGGGGGAAGACCCAACACTGGAATACAGAGGCGTGCACGTTGAGTAAGTAAGAATACTAGGTGACAGTCTCTGTATACTTGTCAGAAATAGCCTAAATACTCCCACAGAAAACTCGGGGCGCTCTTACAGTAGAAGTGGCCAAAACCTCTGTATTGTAGACTCACACCTGGACCTCAGAGTTGCCTCCAGGGGAGTCCCTAAACCCCAAACTTGTTGCAATATACAGGTCTTCATTTGAATAGGGTTTTGGGGCCATTCTGCTATAATTATAATAATGGACCCCCAAATAGTGCTTGTAATTGTTTATACACCTTATACTATAGCCCCTTTTTATAGATCCCTTTCAAGGACCCGTTAAAGGACCCATTTCTATGTTAAACCCCGAACTTCTTGTAACCACTTCGGCACCAGACCTCGTCTTATTTGGAAGACCAGGACTTTCAATAAAGATTGCTCAACTCAAAGGGGAAAAGGAGGGACGCTTAATGGGGACCCCTACCCTATGATGGGCTATATAATGGGCATATAATGGCTATATTAAGGGTGTATACCTAGGGTTCCTTACTAAGGGTCCCTCCTTTATCCTTGGATCAACTCCAGGACCCCCCAATGGCCCTTTAAAGGAGCCCCATGGTCCTTGATAGTGGGTATAAGAGGTATATTAGAGGGTCGTTGGGGGGTCTAACCGTTGCCTTGACTTAGGGATGATGTGGGGACTACTCGGCTGAGGGCTTTACGGTTTAAGGCTTAATTCTGGGGCGTGTGAAGGGACTGCCTCCGGTCGTGAGGTACTTAGGAACGAGATGGGAACCCGTTGCCTGCCCTACATCATGGGAGCTTTCGAAGAAAGGGGTACCTTATTTGGGGGTCGTTATTATAAGGATCCTACTATTTAGGGTGCTATGTTTGTGTCCCTTATTTTCGGAAACTCCCACATTGCTTGGCATCACATACTAGGGTAAGACATCCATCCAGGACTAAATGAAGTTCAACCATAACCCAAGGTAGCCAACTTACATCCAGCACAATCACAGCGCGGTGCATAAACCCTGCAATCCCAAAGCCCTTTCTGAAACCAGGATAGAACGTGTGAGGGAACCCTCAAAGGAGCCCTTACAACACAGCTGTAGCCGGCCTAAGAGCAGTGCAGAGGTCCAGCTCAATCCATAGCCTCCTTTGGAGTCATGGGCTTTTTCCCTCCTACCTAGCAGCTTAGCAAGGACGAGCCCGCATTGCAGGGTACATTGGTCAGACAGCTGAAAGCGGCTACAAATTCACAGCCAATTGTGCAAACTTAGGGGTTTTAGCGCTCAGGGTTTTGGCGTGCCTCCCGCTGGCTAGGACGAACCTACGATGGAGGGTCTGTTGCTTGCCCACCAAGTCTGTACATCGTTGGGAACGATTTAGGGGTTTAGGGCTTGAATTGATGAAAGTTGTGTGTTTAAGGGCTTTAGGACTTGGGGCTTTGAAACCTTTGAGGCCTTGAGGTGCAGGGCTGTAAATCTGTGTTGCAAAGGAGCAGGTTCATGTAGGCCCCTGATTCGCACACACTCTTTTTTCCAACTATTGGGAGAAAAGGGGTCAGTTGTCAGTGGCTTGCACCATAAGCAAGGTTGCAAGGACAATCTCAATTCCGATGCCCTTCCCAAGTAGCTCAAGTATGAAGCGCTTTCTGAGTCCACGGATCAAGCGTTTCAACTCTACCCTAACCCCGCCCCCTTAAAACATGACAGCGATGTTCAACGAAGCTACATAAAGAAATCATAATAAGGAGCTCATATGAAGAAACTACAATTGATGAGAAGGAGAATCATATCAAAGAACCTTGTACAGAAACTATAAGCACGAGCCCTGGGAAGCCCTTTCGGCCCCCTTTGGCAAACCGAGGCTCCCCAAAGAAAGGTTCGCAAACTCTGCCAACCGCTGCGACTGCGCAGGAACTGCCAGTACAGACCTGTGGTCCGACATAGGGCTTCGGGTTTTTGTTTTTTTTTAGGGTTTAGGGATACCCCTTAGTTAAGGAATATTCCTTAAATCATGTAAAGGATCCTACTATAATTTAAGGTATTATCCTCAATTAAGGTATAATGGAGTCTCTGGGTAGGGCTTCGGGTTTAAGGTTTTTTTTCCCTCTCGCATTGCTTAGCGGTTAGGGCTTATCAGGCTTCGGTGCTTTGGGTTTGGGGTTTGCTTGCCAGAGACAGCGATTACTGTAGGGTCCATTGCGACTGTTTAGGGCTTGAGGACGATTTTGAACCTAGGCTCTGTTAGGCTCTGTTGAAATCAAGACCCTGAAACGGGTCACCTTGGGCGCCCGCAGGCAGCTCAAGCGGAGTTCCCTCACTTGCGCCAACGAGGGCCGGGAGTGACGGGAACAAAAGATACAGAAGAACTGAGCACCGGGCACTGTTTTTAAGCACTGGTCACGAGTGCGGCCACTGCGCGCCCCACCCACTTGATACAAGCAGGTGCATGATCCGGACTTGCTTCCAGTATGGTGGGCCACGGCAGCGGAGGGGGACCCACCTTCGCAACTAGCAAAGTGCAGGCCAGAAAGTGCTCCATGGAGCAAGGACCGCCACACAACGGGCAGGCTGTCATACTCATCAGGTCAGCTCTGCCCACGGCAGCAAAGGGGGGCAAATTGCTGGCTCGAGCAAGGATCCAGGTCCTTGCATGCCTCCACATGATCTTCCCCCAGCATTGATCCAGCAGAAAACTCAACGCGTGCGTACAGTCCCAGTGAGGCAGCGACCAAGGCCAGGCAGCATGTTCAGAAATCTGAATCTGAAACCAACCGTGCTCAAATCTACGCGCCGCAGGCAGCAAGACCTCGCGCTTCCACTTCAAAACGGCTTGTTTGGCAGCTTGAGGCTCGAGCGTAGAATTCGGTTGTGCCCAGAAACAATCAGCACCTGAGGCCTGGTCCAGGCCAATAGATGCCAGAACGAGCAGGGAATCGGTAAGCCAGTGCCGACCAGTAACACTCAGTGCTCCCTGAATGGCCGCTGCAACCGGGCTACCCAAAGGTAAAGCAAGAAGCCGAGCCCTTGCAGTCCCTATGCGAATCGCCAGCTTGGTACTAAGCCTAAACCGGACCCCCAAAGTAAGCAAAAGTCTGTGCTGGGCCCCAGCACCCAAGGAGCAACGCTCAGCTCCAAGGACCGCCTTCAAGGAGTTGTAGTGGGCCACGTTTACTCTCCGAGCGACAACTGGCCACCCACAGGAAGCGCTGGCAAGAGCCTCTGTTCCGTACATAGCTTTAGCCTCGGCCCTATTACGCAGTTCGAGGATCTGCAAGGGGATGCTGAGCGTAAGATCACGCATGGCCTTAACGAGACTCTGGGTTTCTGCACCTAGAACGGCGATGGTCCTTTCAAGCAATGGCAAAAAGGACAAATCAGCATCAACCACAACCCCTAAAACCCCTAGGCGATCAGCAGGACGCGGCAGAGTTCCCCCGACGGGAGCAAGCAGGGAGGTGTCAGGCACCTCCGCTCCGATCGCCATGAACGATGCTGACTTACGACCAGAAGCGAATTTGTGGCGCCATAAGTGAGCGAAGGCCTCAAGACCTAGGCAAGCCCTTTTCAACCCCCAACAAGTAGACTGAAGGCAAAAGACATCATCGACAAACTGCACAAGCGCGAGTGTCCATGGCGAAGTAACATCAATTGTCAATAAAGCCTCAGCACGGTTGGCCCTGGGCGAAACAACTGAAGCGAAATCATTTTCTAGAAAGGCACCCGAGGTAGAAATCGCCATGCGACCGATCCTGTCAACATTCGGGGGCCGTGAGGCAGCGTGCATGCTCTCAACTTCAGTGGCGGCAAGGAACGGTCTTACCATCAGAGGGTTTGCACCTATTGCAGCTCCAGCACATCTAGTCAAGACTTCCTCAGCGAGACCTCGCGTCAGGGTGTTGAAAAGGTGTACTGCGCGTCTCCCTCCCTGTCCCAGCCCAGCTTCAAGCAGCACCAGAGTGCTACCCAGAAGAGGACCTAAACGGACCCTGCACTGGTCATGTGAAAAAGAAGAATCAAGACAGAGCCAAAAGCAACCCTTTACTCCAGCCCACTTTGCTTGCAGCAAGATAGCATCTTTCCAAGCTAAATCGTAACCTTGCAGGAGGTCGGACTTAAGGAGAAACGAGGGAAGCCGCCACGCAGCGCGGGCCTGCAGTGCCAACACTAGTCCTAGAGCAATCAGGGAGCTGTCGGTGCAGCCTCCACCTTGCTCCATGCCTGCATAGGTTTCCAATGCGCTTCGCTGCCGGTGGAGCCAAACCAAGTCAAACAGCGTCTCCAAATCGTCCGTGTAGCTGAT
>CAJNDT010002557.1:890826-1106384 GCA_905221615.1 Symbiodinium sp. CCMP2592
CTGACCCTGTGCCCCAACCTTCAATCAAAGCTCGAAAGGCTCACCGTCTGCAGGAAAGATGCAAATATAGGGGCCTTAATAATGAGACTTGGGTTTGGGGGGCTCATTGTACTATCATTATGATAAGGAACCCCCAAAATCGTATAGGCCATTGTTGAGGACCCTATTTTTGGCTCCCACTTGGCTGATCCGAAGACCGCATTGCAGGTCACTATCTATATATATATATATATATATATATATATATATATATATTAGCTTCCTTCTGCTTCTTTCAGTGCCAAAATCTGGTAATCATCATCGTTGGTTTCCACTCGTGATCTGCATGATCGTGGCACTGATGCGATACCCTAAACCGCGCATTTCCACCGTACGGGAGTCGATGCTGCAGCTAGGAAGTGGAAACCGTGGGGAAAGGTTTCGTGTGGCCACCGGTCGGTGTTTTCGGGTGAGGGAACGAAAAGGTATCCTTCACGGAGGCCCTTCGTAGCCATTTCAGTCCATGAAGAAAAGTTTGAGAGGGATGCAAGTCTTTAGACTTCGAAAGCGGACGTCTGGGGCTTGGGATGACAACCCATGGTGCGCCAATGCTCAAAGCATCCACCATACAAGCAGTCCATTATGGCCCAAATCGCCCCAATCCCACTAGCCCCAACATGCGGAGCCCCCAAAGTCCTGAAGCCCTATGATTACATCCCAATCCGACATAGAGCGACACGCCTGCGAAGCAGAGCGCGTACTCCATAGGCACCTGCACAGTTTTGTTTGACATCAGATCAACAACAAGTGCACAAATTGAAAACATTTCCAATTACAGCAAAAGCGCAGGAAACGTCGGGCTCGATAGAAACTCTGTAGAATCCTTCAGAAAGCCCCTGCATTGGGCACCTGAATCCTAAGTTGAAGCTTAAAAATCATAGCGGCGGCATCGCATCGGTTGAATCCCCGGGTTTCAGGGTGTCGGATTTCGAAGCCGGGCTTTGGGAAGCTGTGGTGTCACAGCACAATGCTGGGATTTTGTGCCAGGCAGGGGGAGTTATAGTTGGTACAATCGCTAAGGGTCCATGTACCCATATAGAGATACATGGGCCCCAAAGTACCTATATAGGGACTACATGCCCCCGTGGATGACCTCTGTTCAGTGGAAGCCTGCAACAGTCCTTTGCACCCAAGTGTTGGCATTCCCACCGAAGGCACACAGAGCTTGAACCGAAATCGATAAGACGTACAAGCCTACCCTCGGCTCTGCAACTCTAAGCCAGCAACCGGCTACGGAGGGGCCTACTATCGGGTCTTCATTGTCATAGTGTGCCTAGAGTTTCGTTTTATGCCTTCATCAGACTCCCTCCCCTTCTCCCATCTCCCTAATTATCAAAATATCCCTAAACCCTTATAAACCCTGAACCCTAATCCCCAAAGTCCTGCTCCCTCATTCTCTCCGTTTTTCACAGGTGCCTTGACAGTTGAGGATCCAGCTCCGCTCAGGAGCTCATGCCTTCGAAATCCGGAGCTGAAGGGCTCTTTTAAAAATTAAAGGCTTCTAGAAGGGTTCCTTACAGGGGTCTATAGGTTTTTCAAGCAGGTAGGGATTTGGGGTTTGGGGTTTGGAAGGTTTTCGGAGATTATCAAGGTACGTCAGGATTGAGGGGGGTTAGGGGGTTGTCGGAGTTCCTTAGAATAGGGATTGACGAGGTTGCTAAAAAGCTTTTGTTTCGGAGTTTCTTTCAAAGCTGGATCCTTCTCCAGGGCCTTCATAGTGGGACGCTGTGTTGCCCGGAACTGCTTTCGGGTCTGTGTTTACACGTAGGGTTTTCGATTCTCTGGACCTTTGCTTCCGCGTCCTGTGAGACTCCTGACATGTGGGGCTTCAGATTGTTTTTGTAGTTCGGATTACTGGGGTCAAAATCTGCCACTAAGCATAACAGTCATATTGCATAGACATATAGCCAAAGCAAATTAAAGCATGCCCTCAAGCTCCAGAAATTGAATGCTCGACGCATGTCGGCACGGTGCAATGACATAGTTCAATAAGATTTCCTTCTTGTGGGTACAGCACCCCTAGTTGAGCAGGGAAGGTTCATGATGTAGGGTTTAAGGACTATATAAGGAATGCTTACAGTTGAGGATGGTGTTTAAGCCCCTCTATAGCTTTACGATGCACTGTGCCTTTGCAGCCATCTGGAAGCTCCGGCGACGGCGCATTTGGCGCCTATCCTTGCATTGGACCTTGGCAGCAGGTGGCTGATAGAGGATCCGGGAACTTGGCAAGTAGAAGCGACTGTTTAGTTTCGTGTAGAATGGATGGAATGTAACCCAGATGGAGTCACTGTCATCCCAAGTTTGACCTGCTTGGTCTGCCACCTGATACTTCTAGTGGACTGGTGCCCCATACTCTTCCGAATGCATTGTTGACCGAAGCTAAACACCTGACACCTGAAAGCAGGTTTTTGCGGAATCGCAGGGCGTACAGTATAATATTGAAGGTACCCGCCCCGCCTTGCTGACAGGCTGAACCAAATGCATCTAATACAGGGGCCTTAATAATTGGAATAGAGTTTTGGGCTATATCAAACTATAATTAAGGAATCCCCCGAAAGATAGGATAGGTAATTATTAAGACCATTTGTTTTGCACGCCTGGTCTGGGCAGTGATTCTTCGCTGCTTTGTCCTCAGGGCGCATCAGCTCGAGCTAGCTGACACCATCAAGAGCACATATGTTAAGCCTGACAGTAAATCCATCCCCGACTGCTGGAACAGTCTAACCGTGGGGCCGTGTGTCCCGGATTTGCAGATGACAAACTCAAACACGGCATTTCTGGGATTCATGCGGTCCCTGCAAGCACTGCAACCATGTGACGAATCTGCAAGGATCAATCTGCACTAGCAGTTGCCTTTGATGTGGCTCTGCGTTCCAGAAGCCATCAGACGTGTACTCGATGTCAGTGTAGCACACACACAAACAAAATCTCACAATTTGTTGTTCTCTTCCTTTCTCCTCCGCTCTCTCTCTCCTCTCGAGCGCGCGCTTTCTCTCTCTCTCTCTCTCTCTCTCCCGGCTTCTCTCTTTCCCTCCCCGTACTCTTTTAGAATATGTCTATGAATTGGTGCATGTCTCAACTGCTATGCCCGAGGACCAGACAGCGCAAAAAGCCGCGCCTCGACAAAGCACGAGACGGCGATGCCCAAACCTTGGCTCACGGCTTCTATACTGAACTTAGACCCCTAGCAACAATTACAATTTCAGCTGTTTCGCAGAGATTATACTAACCAACATAACTAAAACCTACTTCCAAGTACCTCTAAGGTTTGGGGTCTCCGACCTCCGTGGGGCTTTCCCATAGGCTCCATTAGTAGTTCCTTTTTTGGGGTTCATATTTAGAATCCTATAAGGTACTCCGAAAAGGAACCATATACTATGGAGCCTATATATGGGTACAGGGTGGAGGGATTGAGTTGGCTGTATTGAATAGATGCAATAAGCCAACCATCTCTTTCGAGTCCTGGAACAGTATACTATCTGCTCGGAGGTATGCGCAACGCTCGTATAGCGGCATTATGGTTGTAGTGAAGAGTCCCTGAGTGAGCCGCAAGAAGTGCGGTCTGATGACTTCTCGGCGGCTCATCGGCTTCGGATTCGGTCTCAGTTGCATCTTCCCTGACGTTGCCGATGGGCCTTGGGCCCTGAAAGCCACATCTGAAACCCCAGCGCAGGAGGCTAATGTAGGAACCTGAGAAAGAAACCTTGGGTCCTTATTAGGGTCCTTAATAAGGATCCTAAAAAATTGGGGTTTATAGACCCAGAGTTACGCAATCAGGTTCCTACATTACTAATTACTGTACATGAAAAAATTACCTATAACCCACAAGACAGATAAAGCTACATACTAACACAGGCCTTCATAATTAGAGTAGAGACGGGTTTAGATAGGGAGCCCACAGGAATGAGACAACTGCTTCAAATGTGCAAAACCGCACAATTCCTCATCCAGTTCCATCTGAACTCTGATCGGGGTCATACGGCGGTAGAGATCAAACCACTCTAGGGCTCGCCGCATGTTCGGCGCTCTCACTAGGGCACTCCAGGTAAGGCGTACGGTCGTATGTCAGTTGAGGCTTCGGGGGCTTAGGCTTAGGGTTTAGGGTGTATATAACTTTTGCAGACCCACCTACACCCTAAACCCTAACCCCTCGGTTCCTTGCAAAAGGTCGAAGAAGATCTGACGCCTTTTTTCTGATTCAGCCCAGTACGGGGTTGAAAAGGCCGCCCCCCGTTCAGGGGCTCCTCACAAGATCTCTTGAAAACACGAAGCTGATCCCGAAAGCCCAGCAGCGAGAATAACAATAACAGTAGTAACAATCTGCTAAGAATAACAAGAATAGTAGCAGCAATAATAAAGGACGTCGAACAAATATATCAGTAAATACATGCATATATCTATGTGTGTGTATATGTATACACATGTATGTATGGGTATCTGGGCTTCCAGCGTCAGATGCACTCGAGGCTGATTACCTCAAGGCCTATATACATGTTCACGGCTTGGTTCAGGGTGTCTACAATTTTCAGAAACCCCTAAAGCTTAAAGGCCTAAGCCGTAGACCCGAAGCGCCATAAAGCCCAACATAGACCCCGCAAAGCCCAAAAGCGCAGTCTGCATACTTCCGGGCCTATATTCGACACACTATGCCACGGTTTTACAGCCTTCTCGTTGAGCCCTTGTGATCCTGCTGGACTGTAAACTCCGTCCCTGAACACCTAGGACCCGAAACCCACAACTCCTAAACCGTCTACGCCAAACCTCGAAATCCCATTGAAGACAATTTCGATAATTAGGAAGTCAGCTTAACGATATTCCGTTGGAGCAAGTCTTAGTATATCTCGTCCGGATCGTCCGCAGTGACTGCTTTCATTCATCACTCCCGAAATTTCAAAATCTAAATGCTAGGAGTCCACTTCTAGAAGGGAATCCTTCTGGTTGTTGATTCCCGGTGCTCTCTGCTAATACTGAATCAATCTCTTGTTCTCAACTCCACTGAGCCTCAGATATGGGCCTGTGGCACAGCACTGTAGGGCCACAGGGCGGGTACCAGGGTTGTCAGGGGTCTCCTATGCATGCAACTCTCTGTAGCCTGCCGCCCTCAAGTCCCAAGCAC
Organism: Symbiodinium sp. CCMP2592; assembly: GCA_905221615.1. Taxonomy (NCBI): domain Eukaryota; class Dinophyceae; order Suessiales; family Symbiodiniaceae; genus Symbiodinium; species Symbiodinium sp. CCMP2592. Next base: position 895,982 of record CAJNDT010002557.1, read on the forward strand.
CTTCAGCAAAAATACCACAGGAGGGAACTTAGAGCTTTGTTAAAGATAAATACAAGTCATACACACGTAGGGTTTTCTATCTTCTAGTCAGCCTCATATCACTTCTTGGGACCTACCCATAGGCTTCATAGTAGTTCCTTTTTGGAATTATTTTTTTAATGCAATGGCTCTTTCTCCGCATGGCATACGGGTCCACAGCCCGCCTCGGAAGGCACTGCACTACTTCTTAGAGCCAAAAAGGATTACCTTTTAGGATTCTGTGTATGAACCCCAAAAAGGAACTAATCACTTTGGAGCCTCTATCTAGGTGCATTAAAGAAAGAGCACCCTGTTCAGGAAACTCCTTCAGCCGAACGCCATCGAGGGAATCACACGCCATCTGCATGGGGGCATCACCTGATTGGTGGCCGCTTGCGCCTCTGCCTTGGCTGATCTCAAAATCTCAAACACGTTCTGTCGATGGTGCTTGAGACCCCGAATGCACGAAATAGCTGATACTACTGATATGGGAGTGCAAAAGCATGTTACACCTGTATAACATGTAGTGAGCTGGCTCAAATCCAGGCTCAGGGAACGTGGGCTTGTGGTAACGGATGTCTCTCTCTCTCTCTCTCTCTTTCTGTCTCTCTCGCTCTCTCTCTCTCTCTCTCTCCGTGCGTCTGCTAATGGCCCCACATGCACTCTTTAGGATCCGGACCGTGTGAAATGTGAAACAGCCACATACACCTACTTGTGTGCCTGTATACATATATATATATATATACGCATGCATGCATACGTGTATGTATGTTTTATAGGTATACACACATGTACTGAAGCTTATGTTCTGGAAGCCCTGCACACGCACTTTGCCAGTTATGTCTCTGACATAAAGGACCGTAACGCTCAATTCTCTTCCTGAGATTCCTCGGAGCCTTAAGGAAAGTATGTAGTATAGGGGCCTGTGTGAGTAGACTAAGGTTTTGTGCGATAAGACCATAGCGGCCCTTTGCGTTCCCGAGTATAAGCGTGGTAAAGAAATATATGGTAGGAACCTTAAGAATTAGGGGACACGATCAATAGTTGATCAGACCCTCATGGCACGCTGTTCTATGATGTCGAAGGCTCAGCATTGTGGTGGCTGCAAAGAACCAGCAGCCCTCGCAACAGCGGCAAGGTGTTTGTCTGGCGGAGAATTCCAAAACCTCGGCACACATTACATGTCACACTGTTACCGTTCTTCACCTCTAAACTCTAAACCTTAATATAAATGTATTTAGGCGGAACCCTTGTTCGACCGAACCCGACGCTGTGCAGCCAAAATCTCGATAATAACTTAACTGATTCCAAGCCGGGGCTCAGCTGCCCAGACACTCCCAGGTAGCCACCACCACGATGTCACTCGGATTCCTTCTTGAAGACGGGGGGTTTGTGGTTTGGGGCAGTTTTTGGGTCTGGATCTAGGGCCCTAGGGCCCTGAAGCGCTGAACCCTAAACGCAATTGTTCAAAGGCTTTCTTCATCCGATCCTGGAGTGACAAGTCTGTGTACAATTCAGTCTATAATTATAGATAGAAGTTCGTGCCAGAATGACGGGGACAGGAGTGCTTTCCTCTGGTGGATGTCGGTGTTCCTTCGACCCTAGGCACTATGCACCCTAAACCATGGGCCCAAAAGCTTCCTTCTTGCGGGTGCCTCCTGCAAGCAGGGTTTGTTACGCACAGGTAATATAGGGGCCTTAATAATTAGAATAAGGTTTTGGGGCCCATTATACTATAGTTACAATAAGGAACCTCAAGATAGTATAGGCAACTATTGAGACCCCTATATCACAGGGCTTAACGGGTTTGGGGGTTGAGTGCTCTGATCGGTTGTTAGACCTCATTGGTTTGGGGCGGGGTCTCTTGCAAGCCGTCCTGGGTCCCTGAATATCGACATCCGGACTTACCTCTAATGCCCGACCAGATGCCGTCAAGAGAAGCATCGAATACGAAAACGGTTTGAATACCCCCGAAACTTAAAGCCTGTGCCTTTGCAGAAGCCGCTTCGTGGTTTAGTGCTAAGGGTTTCTAGGTTTAGGGTGTTGTCTGGGGTCAGGGAAATGACCCCGTCTCGCCCAAAACGAAAGCACGGCGAGATCGCAACTCTGTGTGAACCGGAGCGACATAAGTTACAGAAGCCATCTGCGGTTCTGCATAATTTGGGTTCCTGTCTAAGGCGTCCTTGTAAGGCAAGAAGGTGTCCTACATTTTGCGAGTACACAGGGGCATGGTCCCCTCTAAGCCCGCTGAGAACTATTGTTGGTTCTATTGTTCTAGCCCCAATTACGCAGCGCATTAGGTATCCTGGTACACCGAAAATCTGCCGGGCTTATCTGTTTACATACTGGTAGGACGAGATGCCACCCAATCAGAAAGACCTAAAGAGTCCCGGCGTCTCTGCACAGCTGCAAAGAGATGCCCAGGTATAGAGCGAGGAGACGCTTCCTGGGAAGGCACGCTGAAACGGTCTGGGTTCAGGATATAGCTGAAACTAACACAAGTTTACAGTCTGGTAATCTTACCTCCTTCCTGCTTGTCTTTAGATTCGTATTGTGCGCTGCATGCTTGCATCCTGGACTTCAGGATTGGGAACTTGATGACCTCCAAATCCAACGTTCTAAGTTCTCATCCGTGAGCCTATCAGGGAGCACTGAGTCAAGGAGGTCACTGCGCTTTCTCTGTCCTTCCATGTATCTGCGCCTGTATATTTAGAACCTCAACCCTATCCCTCTCAACTCATCCTCCCTGTGCATCCATGCTTCCCATATTCGTCACGACCTTGAAACCCAAGGCGCGGACGGCGTCCTCTCACAGACAGCAGTCATGCGGCTAGCTCCTACTGCATGTACAGCCATTGATGGTTAGACTACTGCCTTCAAGCATGTTCGACTACAACGACTATTATAGTCATAAAGTGGTCTTAACTACAAAGGAGCCTCGTAGGTCGTAGGTGGAAAGCCTGCGGTAACATGGAGTTTCTATGACCACCCCCTATAATTACGCCTTAACTTAAACCCTAAACCCCAATATTGCTTCCCAAGTGCTGCTCACCTACATGCAGCTTTGGCGGAGGTCTCCTGGTAGCGCTGCCCTGTCCGTGTGCGAAAAGCAGGTCCGCAGAGAGCCAAGACGGTCGTCTCCGAACAGAACCTGTGGGGAGTAACGAGGGCTGGTGGGATTTAGTTTAAGATTTAGGGTTTATAGGGAGTAATGAATGAAGCCTTACAAGTATAGCAGAGTCACGTTATGCACCGCAATTCCCCTTATTAAGTTAAGGAATATACCTCACATCATCACATTTATGGCCCGGCACACAGATGTCTATATGTACGTGGTGCACAGGGCCTACCAGATATGCCATCGGAGTAGGTTTTGTCTCGGGTTGTGTAGAACTCAAGTTTGAGGTTCATGATGGCCTTAGACCCCCCTTAACCCTCTACTATACCCTGAATGCCCACTATTAAGGACCATAAGCTCCATTGAAGGGCCATTGGGGTGTCCTGGGTTCATGTACCTTCATGCTAACAGCGCAGTGTGCCAGCTGCATGGTTTTCTGGAGGGTCTGGAAACCCAGAGACTCCAATATCCCTTAATTAAGGAATATTCCTTAAATTATAGTAGGATCCCTAATATGATTTAAGGTATATATTCCTTAATTAAAGGATATTGGAGTCTCTGGGAAGGTTTAGAGTAAGGACCTCTCTGGGCGTTCATTGTTTTCGGGCCTTCCTGCGTGGACTCAGATGCGGGGGATCCCTGGTAGCAACAGCGACTCCCAGAAAGCCAACTTTCCCGCACATACCAGGTGCGATGAGGTTTGGGAAAGAGGCACTGCCCGACTTGAGCACGAGCCAACCAAAGACAAGTGTCAGGAAGACTCGAGATATTCCCGATAACCCCCAAACAGTCGTCAACCCTATGATCCGCACCCTCGGCCCGACGATAAGCTCGAAACTCTTTAGCTGCTGGTACGTACGGTTGATGATATAAACCCTGCATTACCCTAAAGACCCTAATCTACGGGGATTATGGTCTATTCCTTATTCTGTGTATTTCTGTGTAGTGCAGGTTGATATTGTCAGCAGAAAGGACCCCAGAACAGGAGGACACGAGAGTAGCCCGACACCCGTCATCGCCTGCTGGTCTCTTCTGCCACCTGGGACACCCATGATACAATTCGAGGATTTGAAGGCTTCGGAAGCGCAACACCTGCGGGAGTCAACTCCGAATTAAACTCCGCTCTTAACCCTAAACCCTAAACCCAAGTCAAGATTACTGTAACTCCGCTCCTGAAGCCCTCCAGGATCCAGGACCCGAAACCATGAACCCTAAATCCGGAGGCCTCAAACCTTTGAAACTGTGCATCGTGTCTGGCCTGACCCTCAAGTACCTTGCTGTCTCTGCGATGTCGGTTTCATGGTCGGAGATCTTATCAGCTGTGTTCCATTACCACCACTCAAGAGCTGTTCCAGAATCACCACTGAAGAACTCCGCAAGAACAAACAAATTGATCGAACATGAACTACTGCAGCTTGCGGTGACCAATGCCTCGCAAGGGGGCTCATCACAAGCCCCGAACTCCAGAAATCAGATGTTTTCGGTTCAAGTCTGGGTTTATGGTTTGGGGTCTAACTGCTGCCACGAAGCCAAAACTAGGGTAACTAGAGTGCCCAAAAACATTGAAGACAAGGCTTTGAATCAACAGGACACCCTAAACCCTAAACCGTCAGGAAGGGTTTCGCCGCTCACACTCGGACAATCCAGGCGAGGCATACGGTTCGGCGTCTGAGAAGTGAGACTTCACTACGTGGAGTAGTCAAAGACAAGAAAGGAAGGGTTTAGAGTTTGACTTGAAGCCCGCATCTCCGATCGCCAGTGGCGACAAGGCAGAACCCCACATCGCTGCAAGCCCCAAGGAATCTGAATCTCTTCCTTGGTGCATCCGGAACCCCAAAACCACAGAATCCCCTCAAACCCCAAGCCCTAAAACTGCTTATGCCCGAAGTCATAAACCTTGTGCGCCGGAATCTCACTCCCCACGAAGTATCAAATCCCGAAGCCACCTCTAAGAGGATGGGATCCGCCAGGGCATCAAACTTCCGAGACAACTTCCTGCATTTCTTTTGGCAGCTGTGCTTTTTGTACTTTTCTAACCTCCATGGAGGGCTTTCTTCCGGTCTTTGCCATGCTGAAAAACGCCGGGCTCGGAGTTAGGGTTTAGTGTATTAGGCTAGCATGGCTTGAATCTCAGGTGGGTTTCTGAAAATGCACGGACAACACGCTTGCACGTGCATACAAAAGATAGAGGCATAAATGGATGGGATCATCGTGGTCAAACATCCCTCCTGAGAGATTTCAAGAGGTTCAAAGACAGGGCATCCTGCAGGTAGCGAAGTAGCTAGATTCGCCCGAATGCACAATTGCATGCAGGCATGCTTGGCAGTGAAAGCACGCAGCACATGTGCATGTGGATGGGCGTGTGTGTGTGTGTGTGATGTTGTATGTTATATTAAAAGTATCTTCAAACCCGAACTGACGGTCAGATCCAGGATCCCTCGAAGAATCCCGAACTTGTAAACCGTAAACCCACAACCGATTGCAAACAAGCGCGAACACTATGCCCTGAACTCCAAGAACATCAAGCTCCCCGAACCCTAGAGACACAACCCACTCAACCCATTCAAAACGAAGCTCGCTAAACCCTATATGTAGGTGTGAATATCGCGTAAGTACTCTCCCAAGTAAACCCCTCCCATGGAATTTCCCGACCGCATAGCCCACCATCATATTGAAATGACTGAAGCACCTATGCCGAACCCCAAAGCGAAATTTCAGCTTGCAATATGGACCTCTTTGAACTGGGACCCTAATTTGAGCCCTGTGAGAAGAAAAAGGCAAGAAACTGGGGACCTCCAGGCCGTGCCGTGGTGGATGACACTGAGACTGGGGAGTTGCCTTCAGGTCTTTTTGGGCAGTTTCCCTAAGGGTCCAAGTAGTCCCTATTTATGGTTTTTGGTACCTAAAAAGGCCCTAAAGTCCTATAATAGGGAGTACTTGGACCCTCTGGGCTTGTTGAGTCTAAGCTTCAGGGTCTGGTGATTGAGGGTCCATGGTTTAGTTGCTAGGGTATACATGTCATAAGGGGTTTCGCAGATGCTTTTGTGCATAGTCCGGGGTATATCATGGAGACTATTGCGGGTTCATCACGGGAGGAAAGTTACCCCATAAACAGCCAACTAGATCCCTGGATCCGAAATCCTGAGCCGGCCCGCAACCTCAAACTCTTTAACGGTGTGTAGGGGCTTGTTTCGTGAGGGTTTAATTATGAGGTCTGACGCTGCTTTTCGCACGGGATTGATCAGGGTCGAGCTGAGGAGGGTTGAGGGCTGGCCTTGACACGTATCGAAGAAACACCAAAGGAACAACCTCCAAACCCCGCAACCAATCCTACACAGTCCTACAATCAAGTTTTTGAACCTACCAGACCCTGAAACCGTCCGACCGTGAACCCCAGAAGTTGCAACATGGTCTTAGGACGGTTGGTGCTTGGATTGCATGGATTTTCTTTACCTCAGGATGACTATGTGCCAACATTCCGTCTTCCACTGTAGCCCTATAGGCCTTAAACTATAGTTACGCTCGAAACCCAATACCAGTCTCGTGCGTCTCTATCCTATTGCCTCCTAGGGTGGTGAACTTGCTAGGTTAGGAAAATCGTGTGTTTTAGCACTGGGCCACTGGCTCCAAACCCAACGTGCTAAGCTCCGTGCAAACCCCACCCCCTAAACCCTACACTCCAAAGTTTAAACCCTAAACGCACCAAACTTTAAATTCAACCCTAAACGCACCTAACTTCAAACCCCAAACCCTAGACTCCAAACTCTAAACCCTACACCTCAAACTCCAAGCTCCCCATTTTAAAACTTTGAATTCCAAGCTCTCCACTCTAAGCAACCCAAAAATGAGGCCCAGCAGCGTGGTCTTCGATTTGGCCTGGCGAGAGCTCCCAGGCCTTGCCACCAGCGCTTCTAGAGCAAGGACTTGCGACGAGGATTTAGGGTAAATATCTATGTATGTAAATATAAATACATATATATATATATGTATGTATATATGTATACACAGAACTACACAGATACATATACACATATCATATTTGTGTAAGGTTTTGCGTTGATGGTCCGTGTAAGTATCCCACGCCACTGCTCCAATGTACCTGCATCGCAGATAAATAGAGGGCTTCCATCGGCACGCACTGTTTATGGCTTCTGCAAGTATTTTTCAGGTAGTCGCCCAGGAAGGTAAGGGGTCCGGTATCTGAGGACGGCACGGACTCCCGAAACACGCCAAAATTCAAGTCGAGGGTTTAGAGCTTAGAAGGTTCTCCAAAGGGTCATAGGTACTGTTACGGAGACTACTTCCCCAAACCTCCGTAGTAATTCCTGATATAGAAACCCGACATTCTACTGTACCTAAACCATTACAAACCCTAATAAATTCTACTATATAGTTACTTAAAGGCCCTTGGGGCCTTTGGGTAAAAACCATTCGCAAATGCATGCGAAGCAAAGCTTCCCAGGAGAGCCGGGTTCCTTGAAAAAAACACATCACGAACAAGAACCCGAAGGGTCCTAAGTGCCTACCCATAGGCACCATAGTGGCTCCTTTTTTGGGGCTCATATTTAGCATTCTCTTAAATCCCAAGCAGGAACTACTATGGGGCCTATGGGTAAAGCGTAGAATGTAGGGTGACGTGGTGTCCACAATAAGCAGTACCTCGGACCCGCAGAAAAAGGTAAGGAGATGGGCCTGAAGAAATCGCCGGCTGTCTGCGCAAATGCCTTCTGCTCCTCGCCGTCCTGGTTGACACTGGGTTCTTGTTGTGGGGAGTACTGCAACCTACCATAGTATGGCGCAAATATGATTACGGAACTTATGATATCCTTATAGCTCTCCAAAACCCCACTCAGCTCCTCTTCTGGGACCTCCTTCCTTTCCACCACGCCTTGGGACTGGGGCCTTTCCGGTGGCCTGGTGGGGAGTTTGGGGCGGAGAGCTCGCCTTTTTGGTCCGGGTGGCCTGGGCTTCTGGGTCCGTCTTGGGGCGTCCTTGAGGGAAGGGACCAGGGAGTGCTGGTAGATCAGAGGCCTGCGAAGAGGACACCGGTCTTGGTAGAGCACGTGGCTCTTGACGGTGGAGGGCCCCTTCAAACTGCGCCTCACGATCACTTCGCAGGGCTCCGTGTGAAGCTTCTCCTGAAAGGTGGGAGGGGAAGGCTCCACCGGTTCGTAGGGCCCGACCCAGGAGACAGGCGCCGTGGAAAGCTCCTGCGGCTCCAGGGTGAAACGGACTAAACGCCTTGGGTTCGGATCCATCTCGGACGGGCACTCGCACACGGGAAGGAGGACTTCCGTGGATGAGGGGGGCTGGCCCCCAATTCGCACCACGAGGCCCCCAAAGCGGCCAACATCCAGGACTTCTCCCACTATGGGCATCTGGATGGCTTTCCTTAGTCCCAGCGCATGAATGCGTGCACCGCTTTAAGAAACCTTGGAGACCACAAACACAAAAAGTTGGAGCTTCATGCATGTATGTATGTATGTATGTATGTATATGTATGTATGTATGTATGTATGTATGAACATGTATGTGTATGTGCACGTGTACCTGTACTCTCTCTCTCTCTCTGTGCCGTTGCATCCAGAGGGTCTAGACGTGTACCGGTACGTCTATGTGTATATGTATGTGCACATATATATATATATATATACACATACATACAAATATACCACCCACAATCGGGCAAGCTGAGCTGAGCGGCTTCGGAGGCAGGTAGATCACCATGTTCTTCAGTTGGTATCCTCTCGGTTGAAGCAGTCGCGGTCGCGTCCACCGTCCGTTCAAGTCCTCACCAGGATTCTTCAGGCCCTAAAGCCTAAACCTCTAAAACCACAAATTCCCAACATGTCTCTAATACTTGTTCTGAGCGCAGACCTTAAATCCTAGACTCCTAGACCCATGCAGGGCTCGTGAAAAGCTTCTTGGGCTCAAGAGCAGCTCGTCTGCCATAGGGAGCTTGCCTGGCCTTCAGCTTCTGGGTTCACAAACCTAGCCGTAGTCCGACACACCTCAACCCTATAAGAGGGTTTGCATGGGGAGTGTGAAACCACATCCGCCCAGATCGAGAAACCCTGATCTCCGACAGGCCCCGAAACAGAAAGGCAGCGCAATATTCCCTGCCAGAATACCCGAGAATCAGCCCACTTGCTTCTCTCCTGGGTTAAGATATTCCAAGCTTTGAAACAACAGCCTACGTACTGCAAAACTCAGCAGATCGCCATAGCCCCTGAACCCGAGAACGCCGACGTTCAGGCATGCCTGGAGTTGAAGGCACGCTCCCAGGGCTGTCGCGGCATCTGTGCCTGGGGCAAAATACCTTCAGGCGGAGAGCTCATAAGAAGCAGTGTTTCTGCAATTCTGGGGTTGGGGCGGTTGTGACAATGCATGTAGGGGCTTCAAGGTTAGGCCAAAGGGGCTTAGGTGGGTTCAGGATCGAGCGTCTGGGGCTCATAGCATGTTCGGATCTTGCTGTTGGGGGCTTTTGGTTTTGTGCTCAGTCTGGGGTTTGAACAGATTCCAAGATAGGTATATGTGGGAGTTTCCGAATATTAGGGGTACCTTATTTGGGGTTCCTATAATAAGGAACCTACTATTTAGGGTACTATATAAGGGTCCCCTATTTTCGGAACTCCCATATAGTCTCACAACATGAAGCTACATACTTCCGCAGCAACCCCAACTGCCGTTATTGTTACTGGCAGTCCTGGCACTCCGTCGGTCAAGGTTGTCATCTGCCAAGGGGGATTACGAAGGACAGGAGCTCGGTCTGCAATGCACGAAATCGACTTGGACACCTACCATAGAAACTATAATTTGGAGTTCGGAGCTCGACCGCGGCTTTACAGTTCAAGGCAACCGTGCCCCTACAGCACACACTACTGCGAAAAAGCTCAATAACTAGTAGCCTGGCGGCAGCGCGCGCTTGCAAGAACGCGCCACCCCCAGCAACAACTGTCCCGCCAGCCAAGACATGTGAAATTAACTAAAGCAGAAGACCCTGGGCCGTAAGCCAAAACAGGATTCTATAGACCAATCCACCTTCAGCGTTAAATTTCGGAACCCCTAACCCCAAACCCCCTTTCTCAGCACAGGTGCCGCTCCCCTAAACCCCCAAAACATCCCAAAACCCTTAACCCTGAACCCCCAAAACCCTTAACCCTAAACCCCCAAAACCCTTAACCCTAAACCCCCAAAACCCTGAACCCTAAACCCCCAAAACCCTAAACCCTAAACCCCCAAAACCCTTATCCCTGAACCCCCAAAACCCTTAACCCTAAACCCCCAAAACCCTTAACCCTAAACCCCCAAAACCCTGAACCCTAAACCCCCAAAACCCTAAACCCTAAACCCCCAAAACCCTTAACCCTAAACCCCCAAAACCCTTAACCCCAAACCCCCAAAACCCTTAACCCTAAACCCCCAAAACCCTAAACCCTAAACCCCCAAAACCCTTAACCCTGAACCCCCAAACCCTAAAACCCCCAAAACCCTTTGAACCCTGAAAACCCTGAACCCCCAAAACCCTTAACCCAAACCCCCAAACCCTTAACCCTAAACCCCCAAAACCCTAAAACCCCCCCCAAACCCTTAACCCTGAACCCCCAAAAACCTTAACCCTAAACCCCCAAAACCCTTAACCCTAAACCCCCAAAACCCTAACCCTAAACCCCCCAAAACCCCAAACCCCCAAAAACCCTTAACCCTGAACCCCCAAAACCCTTAACCCTAAACCCCCAAAACCCTTAACCCTAAACCCCCAAAACCCTGAACCCTAAACCCCCAAAACCCTAAACCCTAAACCCCCAAAACCCTTAACCCTGAACCCCCACAACCCTTAACCCTAAACCCCCAAAACCCTTAACCCTAAACCCCCAAAACCCTGAACCCTAAACCCCCAAAACCCTAAACCCTAAACCCCCAAAACCCTTAACCCCAAACCCCCAAAACCCTTAACCCTAAACCCCCAAAACCCTAAACCCTAAACCCCCAAAACCCTTAACCCCAAACCCCCAAAACCCTTAACCCTAAACCCCTAAACCCCCAAAACCCTGAACCTTTAACCCTGAAACCCCCAGCCCGATCTTTCAGCCATTTTCAGCCCCTGAGACGCCCAAGGCGCCCCAAGTGAAGCGCCAAGGGCCGGCCCGATAGATTCACGAAATCCATATGGAGCCTGGAAGCTTTTGGGCTTTGGGCTTTTAGGGTTTAGGGTTTAGGGGTTTTGGTGTTTAGGGGTTTTATGGTTTTTTGGGTTTAGGGGTTTTGAGGGACTTAGGGTTTAGGGTTCAGGGTTTCGGGTTTAGGGGCTTCGTGTTTCGGCACTCACACTTGGACAGACCAGGTGAGGCATATGGTTCGAGGTCTGATGATTTTGTGAGACATGCTGCTGAGAGCCGGACAAGCAAAACAAATCGGGGTCGTACAAGATACCAGCCGTTTTAGTGTTTAGGTTCGTTTTTGTTGAAGGGTCTTGGCTTGGTAGTTGGTTTACAGGTCGTATGGGCTGTCCGACGGCGGCGAATTCACAGTTCCTGATGTTGGTTTTGGGGCTTTTTGCTAAACGGCTCGGGAGGAGAGGCCTGCCACCGATCTTTGCTGCCGTTGACGCTGCAGCCTTGCTTATCATATCATGCGCTGCCTCTTCTGCGTAACCAAGCCTTCTTGGATTACTCGTCACATACTAAGCAGGCCTGAAACCCCAACCCGAAACTCGGAATGGTAGGCCATGCGATCTAGCCTAGCTATAAGTTTTACATGCAAAGCTCTATGCGCATGTGCATGGACTCGCCATACATGCAGATAGTCAGGAAATGCACGCAATAGTTTCTGCGCTGCTCGCTTGTCTCTTGAGCAGCGTCACTTCCAGGGCGGCGTGCTGCATGTCCATCGCGTCACTGCAGCCGCTGCACATAGCTGTTGTCACCACCCGACAGAGGCTCGCCCCATGTCACGATGAAGCCATCATGTCGAATGGCTGCAAACGCCGAAAACGATGCCTGGATGCAGCGCACATCATGCAGCTGCTCCTGAACTGAAGAGCTGTCACCTCCAGAGAAGGCACAGCCCCACGTGACAACTTTGCCACTACGCAGAAGGGCAGCAAAAGCCGTGAACGATGCTTGAATGTGCAGCACTTGATGCAACTGCTGCTGGACAGAACTGCTGTCACCACCCGTATCTGGTTCGCCCCAGGTCACAACAGAGTCGTCTTCAAGCAATGCTGCGAATGCCCCGAGGTTTGCCTGGATGGCACGAACCTTCAAGAGCTTGTGACGGACAGCGTGGCTGTTGCCACCACGGTCCCCTCGGCCCCAAGTCACGACAGACCCGTCTTCCCGTATGGCAGCAAACGCTTCGAACGTTGATTGGATCTGCTGGACGTTCGCCAGAGTCTGGATAGCGCTACTGTCCGCGCCGCGAAGTCGGTCACCCCAAGTGGCCACCGAGCCGTCGTCCAGGAGGCCTGCAAACGCTGCGTGCGTGCCTTTGATGCTGCGCACTTTCCTGAGCTTCTTGCTGACGGAGCTGCTGTCACCACCATATTGCCTGGAACCCCAAGTCACAACAGATCCGTTGCCGAGGATCGCCGCGAAGGCGCCGGCAGAAGACTGGATCTTCTGCACATCAACAAGTCGCTCGCGAACGGCCGTGCTGTCGCCACCAGAGTCAGGAAATCCCCAAGTGACCACGGATCCATCCTGCAAAATCGCCGCAAAAGCCCAGTCCGATGCTTGAATATGGCGTACTTTCTTCAGCTGCATTTGGACGTTGCTGCTGTCGCCGCCATTGTCAGGATGGCCCCAGGTCACGACCGACCCATCTCCCAAGATAGCTGCAAAAGCTCCCTGAGAAGCCTGAACATGGTGCACGCCCTTGAGGCGATGACAAGCTTTCGCCCAACCTTCCAATCTGCCCCAGGAAACCACCGATCCATCACCCAAAATCGCAGCAAAAGCCCCTTGGGCTGCTTGAACTTCCCGCACGTCTATCAATTGCTCCTGAACCTGGCTGCTGTGCCCGGGTGGGTTGAATTTGCGGGATGTTCGCCGCGTCAGGATGGTAGCCTCAACTGTTGAGCAACCAAACCCGCCCCAGGCTACTGCGGAACCGTCGCCCAAAAGAGCAGCAAAGGCTCCCTGGCCGGCAGCCACCCTGACCTGGCCGATTTGCAGCGTCAACACATCCCCTTCCCGAAGACCAGCTTGCGAGACAGACCTCGTTCCTGTTAAGATTTCTCCGGTAGCGGCCAGCAGCTTGCCCGTGCCAACGTGCAGCCAACGCTGCGAAAGCCCTCTCAAGTCGTCCAAGCAAGTATCCTTCGCTGACTTCTGAGCCGTTAGTATAGTTCATATAGAACCCCCAAAAGTCAAAATCAAATCTTAAGAGCCAACCAGAAGAACGCCAAGTATCTATAGGAACACGTATCTTGGTCGACCTTCCGCTCATCAAAGTCACTTCAAGGGAGATGGACATGGCAATGCGTGGCGACCAAGAGGTGCACCCTCCCCCGCACAATTGGCACGCTACTGGCACCTAATGCAAGTGACTCTTTCATGCCTCAATACGAACGGCAGCAGCAGAAATCAGTAAACAGCTTTCGCATTTGTCCCCTCAGTACTTCGTACGTGGCTGGCTGCGCGGGGTGTTCCCCTGCCCTCAACATCCATACTTATAGGATCGTCATGGTACTTAGTGACTAGGATTATAAGTAGGGTAACTATACTTATAATTACTTACAACCCCAATGAGGGTACTTAATAACCTATTTCACTAAGTCCCATGATGCTCCAAGTAAGCTCACGATCCCTTGTAGAAGTAGAGAGGCGACTTAAGGACTCTAAACCCTAAACCCCAAACCCTAAACCCCAAACCCGAAACCTCAAACCCGAAACCTCAAACCCTAAACCCGGTCGTGGGGTCCGGCTCCCTGCTTGGGCGGGCTGAGGGCTTTTGCAGCTTCGGCTCTGTAATCTTGAAATTCGACTAGGGCCCTTTTCGTGAGTATGCCACTAGACATTGGATGGCGCCTAACCGTATAGTGCCCTTGTGGATCCCTTACAGGAGCCCTTATAGGGACGCTTAAACGGACCTAAGCCCTTCGGGGTACAGTATACCCCGAATAGTATTGGTGATTACTCAAGCCCCTTTGCTGGGGTTTGAAGTACCCAGGGAGAATATAGTATAGACTTTCTTGTCATAATGGTTCCTTTAAGAAATAAAGTCTTAAAGAATCCCTAAACCCTAAACCCTATAAACCTTATTCCACTTTTAAAGTTCATCAACTCATCAGAAGAGGCTTCAACAAGCGTCCATGAAACCGCTAACTTTCTTTCAACCGAGTGGCTCCGCAGCACCTTTCAAAGTCCAAGGACCCGCCTGACTGACTACTGTAACCCAAAGGGTCCAAAGTCCTGTTATGGGGAGGGAGACTTACCTTAATCATCACAACGGTTCCTAAAATAGAAACCCTACATTTTAGGACCCTTTGGGTGAGGACTTACCTATACTCTCGAGGTAGGTCCTTGTCTCGCTTGCTTAGCTTCGCTGCATAGAACCCTCACCTAGATCGGATGGCCAACAGAATGAAGCACATTGCAGACTGTCTGCAATGGCTGCTGCCAAGAAGGCTGTAGAGTTTAGTGCTTCAGACCCAGAGCATAAAGACCCAAAGCGTAAAGCCGTACCTGAACCTCAAACGTGCGTAGAATAATGACCTTTTATAGGTTTGGGGCCATCATTTTACCTAGTTCAGAGGCTTGCAGCTTTAGATGCTCTTTGCACCGGGCTCCTCAAGTTGGCGACAAAACTGCTAAACCCTAAACCTCATGAAGTTCCAGGTGCTATCTATAGTAACCAAGGTAGATTGACAAATAGGTACATGTAACGGTTTTCGGACATTGTAGCCCTTTTTACAACAGCTACACTCGTTTGCTCGAGGTAGGGCCGCTGGGCTTTCTTTTCAAAAGCCCGACGCCACTTCAAAGCCAATCTGAAGAGGCGAGGCAGGCCATGGGCTTTAGGTTTAATGGGGGTGCACCCTAAACCCTAAACCCCAAACCGACTCCCATCGTGGGGATCCAATCTGTTGCAGCGGCGAAAATCCCAACTCGTGTTCTGGGTGTTGCTGTCCGTCTGGTGCTTTAGCGTTAAACATGGCAAGAAAACAATCCCCGAAACTCTTCTTAGCATCATGCTCATTCAACGGTGAACTCAACAGTACGGGAAGTGCACCGAAGTATTCAAGCAACTCTTAACATCATGCTTGCAAACCTAATAATAAAGCTGTACGACCGTACAGACTCCAAAATATGTTCGACCAGGAGCTTTGAATCCTAATATAGGGGCGTGAGGAACTAGAACAAGGCTTTGAAGCACATGATACATGAATGTATAGAGATACTACATCGGGATAGTCTAGCTCTGAAGGCTACTACAAAGCGGGAGAACACCCCCCTAAACCCTAAACCCCTCATCATTCCGATCTCCAGTTTTGACCATCCCTTCTCGATAAACCCGCCTGGATCTCGAGCTGGAGCTCGTCGGTCATGGCGGCGCGGGAATTCGAAGCACCCTGTATACCAAAGGGTCCCAAGTACAGTCATGGGGGATCCTTCCCCAAACCATAATGATGAGTCCCTACATTCTACTGTATAGTTACTTACTATCACGAAGGGTCGAGGCTTCCACTATCACGCAAAAACCATATTAAGAGTGAATTGTGAATAATTCTCCCCTTGAGTTCGGTTGTCAGGGGATCTTAGAGATAGAGGGTTCTGGAGGGGGTATGCTGGCTCGCACTTATTTACATAAAACCCAAGGACGATACCACAATCTTTGGTGAAACTTGGTGTTTGAACCACCTCGTGCATGAGTTCGGCATCTGCTGGCTTTGGCCTGGAGCTTTGAAGCGTTTGAGGCTGTGGGGATTTCGAGTCCCCATAAACCCTAAACCCAGGTGGGTTTTGCAATTCAAACAAAAAGGCCCAATAACTTTAGGACGGCCCTGTACCAGGCCAACCTCGTCTGGCAGAAGACTGATGACCCACAGAGTGGTTTCTGCCTTCTGAGTGTGGGGCTATTGCTGGCTGCGCGAATCGCGAGCTCGATTAACCACCTGCACGCAATCTTGCAAAGAGTTGCTTCCGGAAAGGGGGGAGGATGCTGGGAGAGAGTGAGTGCGGGAGCGAGGCTCAGAAAGAGACTGACAACAACAACCACCGACACCACCACCACCACCAACAACACAAAAGGAATCCTAGCAGGATGGCAGAACATCAGAAGTCCAAAGAACTTTCCTCTATGCTAAGGGCCTTCCCCTTTCACCTGACGTTTCAAACTTCTTAGGTCATTCCGTGCTTCGTTATCCCTCATCCCATCACCGTACCCAACGTCCCAGAACGATACCTAAACCAGGCTCCGCAGCTCTAATACAGCATGTGGCAGTTTCCGAAAACTAGGGGTACCTTTTTTTGGGGTCCTTATAATTAACAAGGATCCTACTGTTTAGGGTACTGTAATAGGGTCCCCTATTTTCGGAAACTCTCCCAAGTGTTCCCAAAGCACATGGAGCGCAAAGCTATAAGGGCAGGACTGGTCGATCGCCTACAACCGATGAAGCGTCTACTGGGCCCGACAGCACTTCTCTCTATCGTCCACCTCTGTCTCGGTCTCTCTCTCTTCGCTCTCTTTTCAATTTTTTGTTTTTTCTCTCTCTCTCTCTCTCTCTCTCTCTCTCTCTCTCTCTCTCTCTCTAGGCTCTCTCTAGTCTCTCTCTCGCTCTCTCTCTCTCTCTCTCTGTCTCTGTCTCTCTCTCTCTCTCTCTCTGTCTCTCTCTCTCTCTCTCTCTCTCTCTCTCTCTCTCTCTCTCTCTCTCTCGCGCTCTCTCGCAATGTGAAGATATAGAGACAGAGCAAACGCTCTTGGTTAAGAAAGCCTGTCGGGCTCAAACCTGCCGGGCCTGCTCGGGTTGGCCTCCTGCATGCCAGTCAGAGCTGCTCAGGACTTGAAGAACACGTCAAGGGATTAGAGTAATCTAGGGACTCAATAATTAGAATACGGTTTTGGGGCCATTATACTAGAAGTAAACTAAGGAACCCCCAAACTAGTGATGATGATTGAGCCCCAAATCCTACATATATGGTTTAAGGAATAGAGTTTTGCTGCACGGCACCAGAAGTACAGGAAGAGCAAACCATAGCACAATGAAGGGGGACCTGTTCGACGACCGCGCTGAGGTTTCGCATGATGAACCGTGCGTATACAGATGGTCTGCAGTGGGGCTTGTGCCCCCAATGCATTTGCCTTGACTGTCTTGCTCTCTGCTCCATGTTCTGCAAGCGAAACAAACCGAACACCCTAACATTACTGCGCTCCGGATGCTGTTGCGACACTTCAGCATGCCCGGCCGGTGTACGATCGCATGCCGCTCTAGAGAGCGGTCTTCCGTCCGGGAGACTACCTTGCATGAGATGACCGACCTTTGCTTCTAGGTCCTAGGTTGCTAGGTTCCTTTCTGAGTAGCCTCTTTCCAATGAGGGTACCCTTTTTCCTACTATTCGGTTTCAAAAAGGGGACCCCAAAATAAAAGGGCAAAAGGGTACTACTCAGGCGTTGTGTGTGGGGTAAGACGCCAAGGAGCCCTGACGATCACATTTGCATCTGTGAGTTCAAGGGGTGCGGAATATCCCTAACCCAGCCTCACACCTTAAACTCTTCAACAAAGCTTGAGTCTTCATGGCATACACCCTAAACCCTGAACCCTGGGTTGTAAAGAACACTCATGCGACACGCGAAGCTGTCCTGCCGCAGCTGCGCCAGCTCGATTCCCATGCGCTGCAGCGTGTGCTCCACGAGCTGACGCCTCATGTTCTATAAGGCTATAGGGGTCTCTAGGTTTTAGAGCTGAGCTCCTGAGAATTTACAAGACTGCCCGGACACTTCTGAATGAATGCAGGTTTTGACAAACAGTGTGAATTAACCTCTACCAAGCCATTACTAAGCCCAACAACGCCAAACCACCTGAGTTCTCCCAAGTTTGAGACTCAAGCGCTAGGGCGGGCATCTCGAAGCCCTCCAATTGTGAATCCGGCTCGCAAAGAGCAAACAGAAACACAAGACTTAAACGCTCAATCCTCGCAAAACCTGAAACCTGTCCCCACAACACCCAACGAACGGATCCCCGACGCCCCCAAATATACAAAATAGTGTATATTCCCAGAGGGTCCATATACACTACCATCAAGGAATTAGGGCCCCAAAACCATAACAGGGATGGTCCTTTGGTAGCTGGTAGTGTGCATGGACCTCTGCAAATAAGCTTTATACTATACACAACAGCTACATATAGTGTATAATATACCCTCAACCCTAACCCCTACTGCATACAATATCAAACTCGGCTCGGGGCAGCTTAGGAGCAGCAGCTCGATTCACCGCTGTGGCCTGGTACAGGGGGCTGGGCTGGAAAGGGCTCGGGGGTTTTTAATGGTTTTAAATTAGGGTTTATAGGATCTTCGAGTTTGGGGCTTTTTCGGGTTTATAGGGGTGTTTTGGACGTTAGTGCTGAATTTAATGGTCTCGGGTTTTAAGGTTTACGCTCAACGTTTAGGGTTTGTAGAGTTAGGGGATGAATGATAAGCCGACAGTAACCTTGGGGCTCCAAGTATACAAACAGAACCTACTTTGGAGTCCTAAAGTCTATAAATAATACCTACTTTGGGCTATTTGGACCCTTAGGTAAGTATATCCCTAAACGTCGAACCCTGAAACCGGGGTCCAGCGCCTGAGTGGGCTTACGTAAGCTTGTGGTGAGTCCAAGTATATATAGTGTAGGGTTTAGAGTGCAGGGCGCATTAACAATTCATTGGAATTTGAGTTTGGGGCATCTAGTCGTGCACATAAAGTCCCACTAAGTGTTGCGACCCACATGGGAGTCTCCGAGAATAGGGGACCCTAATGTAGTACCGTAACTAGTAGGATCCTTATTATCAGGACCCCAAACTAAGGTACCCCTCATTTTCGGAAACTCCCATATTGCGTTCTCGGGTTTCATGCAGGGCTTCGTTCGGAGATTGGACAGTGTCTCTGGCTTGCTATGCAGATCGGGTTCAGTGACCAACTTCAATTTCGAATTTCCATCTTGGCTTGTTGATCGCTACCGTCCATGCTCGATTTTCCTGCGCTTTAAGCATTTTCCCGGTTTGCTTTATTATTGGTCTCTCGCAAGTGTGCAGTGAAAAAGTTTCTGCCAGCGACCATATCAAGGTATGAAGAGCCCATCCAGACAGGCATTCTGACGATGTCGCTGTACCCTAAACCCTACAGTCTGAACCGCATGGAAGGATCCATTGACGGTTGGGCGGACCTGAATCAGAGAACCTGCCCCTTTTCGTGCGTCCTCGATGCAGATTCCCGTACCTGTATAAAGCCTATGCTTAGGCAGGGAGTCATGACCTTCGTATCCCAAAACCATAAACCATAATGAACCACTGTGCTGCGATGCCTTTGAACAAAGCAGCAGTAGATTTATCTGAAAAAAGGACGAGCAAGGAACATTTCTTGAAAACTAGCCGGCAGCGACGGACACACTCGAAGACTAAGCTCCAAACCTTCACCGACAATGAAGAAATTCATACCCTACCCGAAACCCAACCGAAAGCCCTCAGGCGGTTTGGTGCTGAGTTGGTGACGACTGCATTGCCGACCTTGGGTTCGTTCATGGGTAGTTCTCTGAATCAAGGTCGCTCTTTAGGTCCCCAATGTAGTACGGCACACTTATACAAAGGACCCTAAACTGGACTCTAATTTAGAGAACTACCCTCATGGAGGGAGCCTGACATATTTAGCTGGAGGGGATGAAGATGTAGGGTGCGGGGTTGGGAAAGATTCTCGTGTCTATGAACTTACAAGGTTTTTTTATCTAAAGGAGTTCTTGGGTCGATTTAGAAGGCTGTCCAATGCAGATCAGACTGTTCGAGACCAGGGGTTCGCTCAGGGCGCCAAAAACATGATGTTCAAACCCTGAACCCTAAACCGCAGAATTTGGGGGCCAAGGATTTAGGGTTCTGGGCTCTTGTTTGCAGGGTTTAGAATCGTGCCTCTGGATCCAATCTAACCAAGCTCGACCTAAAGCCTTCCCTAAACCTGAAACGTTAACATCCCCGAGCCTACCAGACTGTGTACTGTGGGCGTACCGTGCTCAAGGCCCAAGCGTTCACGGCGAGGCCTATGCACTTCGAAGCTTCCAGCGTTGCCTCGGCTTTCAGAGATTTCGGCGCTCATACTCGGACAATCCAGGCGAGGCATATGGTTCGGAGTCTGACAAGTGAAGCGGAACTAGAGGAAGTAGTCATAATGACAAGCAACAATGTACTTAGTTCAGGGTCTTTGGCTTTTCGGCACTCGCAACTCACTATCCAGCCGAGGCATGTGATGATGGGTTTCCCAGCGAACGGGGGCGCCTTGTTCAGGTTTCAGGAGGCCAGGAATGAAAGCACTGCCCAAGGTTGATGCAGCTTTTCAACAACGGCTCGAAAGCTCGAATGACTTCGCTCAGATGAAGGGTGAAGCTTAACCCAGAATGACAGAATCCTTAAACACATCCACCCCGACGGCTTTCATTCTGGGCTTTTAAGTAACCCGGGAGAAAAAAGTATAAACTTGTGTTTCATGATGGTTCCTTTCAGAAACAAGTATTAAAGTATGGTACACCTGGTACTCCAAAGCCCAGTATTGAAACAATCTTGAAGGCAAACCGCTTGGAAGCCGGCCACCTGAACGATCCCGATGACGCCCACAACTCAAAGGCAAGACCTGAAATCCCAACTGAATGCCCATATGCAACCCTCCCAGGATTTCATGAACCCCATCGGCCCTTTCAACTCCCCTGTTAAACAAAACTTACGACTGCCATCATCCCTGAACCCCAAACCCCTAAACCACCTTTAAAGCAACCCTAAACTCCAATTAAGCCCTCTCTCTCTCTCTCTCTCTCTCTCTCTCTCTCCCAGGTATTCGAAACGTCAACCCTAAGCCTCTAAACCCCAAAACCCTAAACTCCTAAACCCTCCGCCCCCCAAAAGCCCTAAGCCCTGTAATAACTTGATCTACATGGGATCGGGCCTCGGCCAGACACTCCTGCAAGGCGCTCCGGAGGTGCATCAGGGGCTCGGCCATACTGCGCGGCTCTGGATGGTTTAGAGTTTACAGTAGAAGCCCAAAAGTTGGAAACCCAATAGCCTCGATCCTTGAGAGCAATTTATACGGAATCCCAGCACTATCTGGCCTTAATCCGGTTTCCAACTTTATGGGGTTTACTGTAGGGGCTTATAGAGATCAAGGTTTGTAGTTAAGGTTGATATAGGGTTTATTTGGTTTCGGCGCTCACACTCGGACAATCCAGGCTAGGGTTCTGGGATTTGGGGGTTAGGGGCCGGAGTGCCTTGTCAGGGTTGTACCTGGGTCCGATACACAGTATATAAGGTGTGAGGCTTCGGGGGTCGCTTCTGGTTCAAGATGTAGGATTCGCGCTTGGAGGCCTTAGCCTTATGCTTCCTGTTATTGTTGGTGTTGTGGGCTTCTTTGGAGCTGAGAGTGGCGCAGGGTTTGAACACAAACTCAGTACCAGGGTAGGGTTCAGGGCTGAGGGCAACGGGTCCACGGGATTACCATGGGAATCTTTTGGCTCCCGCATTGACACTCGCCCAAATTTAAACCCTCCCCTCGGGCCCAGATTCCGAAGCTCTCAGCCCTGACTTTGAGAGTCTCAACCCCAAACCCTACCCAGAGACGCCAATATCCCTTAATTACGGAATATGCCTTAAGTTGCGGTAGGATCCCTAATAAGATTTGAAGTGTATTCCTGAATTTAAGGATATGGGAGTCTCTGGGTAACTCGAAACAACTCCTAAATTCAGAAGACACCTCGACCGAAAGCCTCAGCCCCAAATTCGAACCTCTACTAAACCCTAAACCCTTGTTTTGGCTACTGGACGCTAAGCCCTACGCCCCAAACCCTAATCCTAAACCCTGAACCCTCATCCCTAAAACTTACCCCCAAACCATATAAGCCTCAAACCCAAATACCCTCCCCCCCCTACCCCCCCCATGCTCGCAGCGACTTGCCTGGTCGCCTCCAGGGCCGAACCAAAGCTTGGAGCCACCTGCGGGGTCAGGGTGGTCCTGATAGAATCTGTTTAGGGTTACTGAAAGGGTTTCCCTAAACCCTAAACCCAGAACGAAACCCTAAACCTTAAGCCCTCAACCTTAACCTGTCCTGCTTGAACCCCTAGATTGAATAGTTTCAGGTTTAGGAGCTGTGCGTAGTCGTATGGGAGGTTTTGGCCAGCAGGGTTTAGGCATTACATTCCGAGGGCAGGGTCGTAGTCGATCAAGGCACTTGCATAGGAGAAAGCGAATTCCAATAAGACTGTCATGGGATGTACCTTGAGTAACCAAGGTCCCTTTAACAAAAGTAAAGGTACACATTTTTGCGGTCAGGTCCTTTCTGAGTTTGAGAGGTACACTGGTTACGGGCTTCGGGCTTGGGGTCTTGAACCTTCCTTAGGATCGCCGGGAGGGTGGGCTTCAAACTCCAACAGGAGGAGCCCGTCCATTCTGAAACCTGGCTCCCCCAAGCGTGTTGAAAGCGTCGGCCTAACGGTTTGCGGTGTAGGTTTAAGCAAGAGTTTCGCGAAAAGAACAAACAAACTTAAACCGCAAGCCCATAACTCGCAAAAAAACACGCAATGTATACCCATCCAACAGCACAAACACCACTTGACACAAGCTAACCAGCAAGCCCTGCACCCCTTAACCGTAACCCCCTGAACCACTACTTAAATCCTAAGCCCCTAAGCCCTTGGATGAGACCGGGCGCCTTCACCGAGCTTTAAAGGACCCGTAAATATCATTGATATCAAAAGCATCTGGTAGCTTCCGGCTTGATAGTTTGAAGTAGAATGTAGAGGATAGCATAGGGCTTTATAGGGAGATGAGGGGGCCCAAAGGACATGTACATGGGTAAGCGATTCTTCCGAGAACATATTGGGGGTGATCCCTGCGTCGAGAAAGCATCAAACGAGGGGCCTCCGCCAGATCCCTCTGCAGCCCTTGGATCCTCACCATAGGGATTGGGGAGTTTCCGATAGTTAGGGGTACCTCATCTTGGGGTCCTTATAAGAAGGATCCTACGATTTGGGGTACTATATTAGGGTCCCCTCTTTTGGGAAACTCCCATTTCAATTTTTAAGGGTTTAGCGGCTTGGGGCTTAGGGTTCTCTGGCACTTCAAGGTTTAGGCGAGAGGGTGTTGGGACTTAAGGGTTTGAAGGCCCAGGTAGGGATTGATGCATTGCTTTTGCCTCCGGCAAGGACTCTGCGCGATGCAACAATAGACGAAACAGAAACTCGAACCTTTTCCCTTAGCCTTAAACCCTGGCTCAATCACCCCACAAAACCTATGCCTTAAGCCCGTTCTCTCAAAGCTGCAGGCCTATTCCTTCATGCACATCCGATCTTTTCGCACCCGCTCCTCCCTTCCCATGCTCGAAATTTCCCTAAACCCCAACCTGGCCCTAAACCCCAACCTGGCCCTAAACCCCCAAAGCCTGGTTCGGTTATGGTTGTGTGGGCTCTAGGTTTAAGAGAGTCGCAGGTTGAAGTCTCTGAAGGTGTCTTTGAGGTCCCCCTTAGGAATGGGGCTTTTGGGGAGGATTCATATAGTTGCCTTAAGAATTAGAATAGGGTTCTGGGGCCCATTATACTACAATGATAATAAAGAGCCCCCAAATAGTGTAGGTGATTATTTAGGCCTCTAGAGTATAGCATGGCTATTGCATTAGCGAGCACTAGTGGCACCTGCTTGCTTTTGTAGCACCCACACGTCTGGAAGATGACTTCTGAGGCACGGGCTCTCTGCTCAAATCTGACACAGCCGCGCCCTGTGCCTCACAGGCATGCTAGGCTAGAGTTTCAAGTCGTTGTGCCGTCGAAGCAGCTGCTTCTGTCTTCAGGTTTAGGGCTAAATTTCTTAATAACTCCAGACCTTCAGCCCTAAAGCGAAGGTATCAAGCAGCGAACACCACATTTAAATGGAGATTTTGTGTAGAATCGATGATGCTGTGACTTTGACCAGTGTTGCCATGACGCCTTGCTGCTACAAAAAATCCCGACATGTTTTGCAACCCCTCAATCCTAACAACATATATACCAATCTTATACCCCATATCCTCAGAAAGCCCTGAATCCTACAAGGCCCAGAGGTCCCCTAAAAAATCCGAAACCCCATGTCTTTTTTGCACAATTCTGTACACATCTCGATTTGTTTACCCCATGTCCTTACAAGGTCCTTCATATCCTACGAAGCCCCCGAGAGTGTAGGCGCCCGACCCGTTGCTCACCGGCGGTCAGTCTCTGGAGATGGGATGCTAATCCCTGCATCGACTGAAACACCTGGCGGCTTTCTGAGTTCATGTATTCGGATGACTATTTTCAGGGCCCATATACCCAAATAGTATATACTTTGGCCCCAAATTACCTATATGGAGATTGCTGTACAAGGTTCGGATTTGGAGATGGGGGCTTCGCTGACGGGGTTTCTGGCACAGATTTGTCGGGGGAGACTGAGGTTTAGGATGTAGGTGCAGCATGGTGCAGCGTTACATTGGCCGGGGGAGGGGCAGGTATGGCGAGGGGAGGGACCGTCCTACTATTGGGAGTCTTGTATCCGGTGTCCGTAGATTAAGTGGCCGCCTGGGGCCATTCACTCCAGCCAAAGTGCTGTCAGCTGTTGCAGCAGAACAGAACTCATTGTTCAGTGTTGAGCTAGTTCGCGGTCCGTGGGAGGAAGCATTCCAATACAGGAAGCCAGGAATCTCAAGAACGAAATCAACGAAGAGAGGTCGACGGTTCAGGCATTAGAGCTTAGCTTAGGTTTCAACTCTTGGGGCTTAGGGTTTTGGGCTCAGGGACTATACAGTACAGACAGTCTAAACCCACCTGCAAACCCAGAACGACCTTTCCAGTCCTGTCCGAATCTTGCAAAGCCCCATTGCCCAGCTTAAGCAACGGAACCCCTTAGAAGGGGCCACCACCCTGTAATAGTGGTATAACAGGATTATAATGGGGCCCTAATATAATCCTTATAGTCACTATTACAGGGTGCGGGGCAGCTTCTAAGGAACCCCTCATAATCGATCCTTGCTGAACCCGGTCGCCGGCTCTTCCACCTTGGCGTTCATACTCTATACGTCTATAACTTAAGTCTAGGGCTTGGAGAATATGGGTATAACCCTGATACCTTCAAGACCTGAAATTGAAATTGTGAGGGCATTTAGTGGCTATCTGCAAGCACCTCGCATTCTAGCCCCATCAGCCCTACATCCACTACCCCACCCAGTTTGTGGCTTTCAGCCTCAAGGCTCTGCTTGGGGGTGTAAGTTGTCAGGCGGGGTCCCCGGGCTCATGATCCCAGACCATACCTGTAGTCTCCATTGTAGTTCGTTTATGGGTGACCTTATAGGATCACTTTTATATATTTGGTTAAACCAAAAAAAGGAAAAGGAGCTACAATGGAGACTACAGGTACCATACCCTAAACCCTAAACCCTAAAGATCCCTTATAGGAGCCCTTATAGATCCCTACAATGGAGACGACAGGTAAACGTAAAGTGGAGAGTTCCATCCGAGTAAAGAGCAAGCCAAGGCCAGCACCATGCTCGCATTGCAAGGTTGGCTGAGAACCCTAAGGGTCCATGTACCCAATTAGGGGTTCCTTTAAGGGTACTTTAAGGGTTGCTATAAGGGTTCTATAAGGGATTTATTAGGATCTATAGTTTTTTGGAAAAACCAGGACATGACATCCTTCAGAGCTCCAGGGTGCCCTGCGAAGTTTAAGCCTTGAGTGTCATCGCTTGATGCTCTCCAACTTTCATCGGACATCTGTTTTTTCTATGCATCTCCGCAGTCTTCTCTGAGTCTCTGTCGGTTCCAATGCTCGGGCTGGCAGCCCCTGATCCTGCAACCCTCACCATCATGTACCATATTATCAAACAATATACTCTACTGTACCATGCGACGACCTACTATACTGTGACATGCTGTCTGGCACTAGGCCCATAGACACAAAACAATCAGCTTTCCACCCTACTCATCGCTCTCAGCGCGCTCAGCTGAGGCGTGAAAGCCCTCCGCTTGCAAAAGGGCCTTGGTTTTCAGCTGTCTAGGGCTACGGTTTAGGAATGAGGTTCAGGGCTGAGCAACGTCTGTAGAAAACCTATCTCAGGCTGGGGAGGGTCTTTAAAAACGCCCGGAGGCCTTGAACAACGTGGGGGAAGCTTTCCCTTTTGCAACTGGACTCTCACGAATACCGGCAGCAAAGACGAAGGACTCGTGCCTTCCATCTCCACGCTCACGCACCCTAAACCCTGAACCCTATAGAACCCTACTGTAAACCTACCATAGAACCCTAAATGCTATACCGGGAAGATCTAGTCTGATTCCAAGTGGCAGCATAGGCCCCCTGCCTGTCCAGAAGCTCCTGGAAGTCCATATCGAGGGGTCGTCAAAGTTTGGGGTACGTTGTTTGGGGGCGACCGCTGTACCCTAAGCAGACACCTAGATTGGGTCTAGATTTCATGCACCATGTGTGTGTATATATATATATATATATGTATACATATATATATATATGGATATACATATAATTTATATATATATATATATATATATATATATATATATATTTATACATATATAGATATATATATATTTATACATATATATATATATATATATATATATATATATATTTATTTCATATATGTATATATGTGGATGGTTTCATTCAGTATAATTAATAGTATAGTGCCCCTACTTTTAAGGGTCATTTGGTCCCCAAGGTTTGAGGTGATGCATGGCAGCGCCGCCGTGCTGCTCGGGGATTTCACTCGCAGGGCCCAGCCAGGAATGGCCACGTCCGCTCCGGCACGCCGGGAGACCAAGAAAGCTGGCATCACCCCGGCCGACTGCAGGTGATTCTTGTAGGCTGTAGATGTTAGTTTGGCCTCATCTTCTGCTTGGAGCGGCTCTGAGTCGTCTCCTTCGACGGGAGGTTCGGCGCTCTTCGAATATGCTTGGAGGAGCACCGCACACCTTGCCGAAGGTGAGCAATAGCAATCCGCCCCAAAGCAGAAGCCAAGTCTTTTCAAGACTTGGAGTATCGAGGTCTTCTCTTCCCTGATCCTCCGTCTCTTGCAGAATAGCACCAATCACACCTGTCGATGCATTCAGCCGGCTGTAGGGCTATGGCTTTTGTGACAATCCTTCAGGCTTCTGGCGGCTGAAGTCAATGCCTCAGCGCCAAATGTTCTGCTCTAGAAGGGTGTCTGCCTCTTCAGCAACAATTGACATAAGTACGGTTGTCAGGGGGTCCTAGAATCATAGGACACAGGCTCATGAGGTCTACTGGGTCTACCGCTTCAGTATATGGCAGCTGTCTTTTCAATGTCAATGTCCTATGGTAGCCACAGCGCAAAACTCCCTTCCAACTTGGGAGCTGCAACTTTCAAGGTTTTGGAGCTTCGGGCTCCCTTTCACAAGAACCTCAGAACAGCGCCGTTTGTAGGCGGTCTTAGAAGCGCCAGGCTTTCAGGGTCTCCGCTTTACGGTTTAGGGTTTAGAGTTTAGGTTTTAAAGTTTCGGGTTTGGGGTTTAGAGTTTCGGGTTTAGGGTTTAGAGTTTCGGGTTTAGGGTTTAGAGTTTAGGGTTTAGAGTTTCGGGTTTAGGGTTTCGGCTCCTCATGAGTTCCACGCTCCGTGATCTGCCCCTGCTCCACGACGAGGATTTGATCTGCCTCCCGGGAGGCTATGCGAAACTTACCTATAGTCTCCATTGTAGTTCTTATTTTTGGTTTAACCGTTTAACCAATCTTATATTACGGATCCTAAAAGGTAACCCCAAAAAGGAACTACAATGGAGACTATAGGTATAGTATAGCCTATTTCGTCACGCGATATCCCCCTTGAAGGGCACGGTTCCGTTGTTAGCAATTCAGCTTACTTGCCAGAACAAGAAGTCTACAGAGAAACCGAGCCGACACACTACACAAAAATGCAGGCGGCCGGTTCGCGCCGAGCCGTAGATGCTCAAAGCCCTGCAAGCTCAGCCCTAAGGCCATGGAACCATGGAACTCCTAAATTCTGAGGTTTGTAAACACCTCTCAAACCTAAGCCCTGTGCTTCTGAAGCTTGCCCCCCAAAATATCCCCGAAAGCCCTAAAACGGAGAGCGAGCCGGAACGGAGCACAAGTGCCTCTTTGACATTTACATTTTGGGAAGAGAGTTGTTGCAGTTAGGGGTGACGGTTTGGGGTCTTGGGCATCTCCAAGAGGAACAAATTTTCAAGGTGTCACAACAATAAAGATACGCCCCCCCCCCCAAATACGCGAACATCTAATTCTCAAAGCGCTGCCTGCTGCGCCATCTTCAGCTGATGGGTGATGGCCTTGGCCGGGGGTGGGGTTCGGGAATGGTCCTCTATACACGTGGCCCATGCCCACAACCCTAAATCCAAACAGAACTCCCTGTAACCCGAAACAAGCTCCCCACCCCTAAGCCCGACGCCCTCTAGGGTCCAAGTAGCCTACCGTACAATCCTCCCACGCCTCAATACCTTGCGAAGCACTTTGGCCCTTAGGGTACACAGGCTAAACCCAACGAAGCAGTATGCTGCATGCTGAATAGTCGCAAGGATGGCCGGTGGGCTGCCGCCTTCACGTGATCGGAGTTCAGCTAAGCTCTCCTGCTTGCTGGCAAGGGCTTGATTACAGGGTTCTGGCTTTAAAGGTGTCAGGCTTTGGGTTCGTGACCAGGGTGGGTTGTCAAACAGCCAAAACCGGGAGCCGAAAGGCATACTCCAATGCCCCGAAGTCCAACTGCTTAAGGTTTTGGGTTTACCTCAAGAAACAAGTTAGTTGGACAACACTATGTTTGCATCCAAGCTTTCTGCGATTGCCGGTACCCCTCAATCAAAGAACCTGAAGGCCCCGACGGTCAGGCAAATCTGCAGCACTACTGACACTACTGGCTGCAGCACTCACCCAAACACACAAAACAAACCCGAAAACCTCATCTGCAAAACCTTCAACATTATCAACCCTGGACCCTACAAGCCGCCATGCCCCTAAAATCTGGGACTCCCTGCTGCCAATCCTACAACCCCGAACCCAAAGCCCAACACCGTAAAATCTTAAACCATAAACCCTAGAGCCTTATGCCCCTAAAGCACACAGGGCAAGGTTTTCTCCAGAAGGAGTTGCCCAGTCTCGGCATCCAGGGCACTGGTAGCCTGATTCAGGAATTAAGGTTGGCTTGACAGGCCTCGGGTTTCATTGGCACTAAAAGTGGAGTTCCGGATGCAACCGGAGTTAAATCATCGTTGTGCGCTTGGCAAGCGGTCTCCCATATTCGAAAACGCGTAATGCAAGGGCACTAACGGCTCCTCAAAGCGTCGTCCTCGGTGCCCTCAACCAAAACAGAAGCGCAACTGAAGCTGCATTGAATCTAGGAGCCTTAACACTGGGACAAGGGTTTCAAAACCTATTCCTCCATGAACATATGCTGCACCTGATCGAGTCACACCTTACAAGCCCGCCTCGTCCAGAATCAGCAGTTCCGTCTGTGGCGCCCTGATAGGGACTGGCGTTCGAGAGCACGGCCGAACTTGGGCACAGGCGAAGGCTGTTGCAGCACCGAATGTATGGCCGCGTGGAAATTTCAAAGGCTAGACGATTAGAGGCCTAAGCGGAGGCACAAGCATGCAACAACCTGCAAGTTAGACCTTCCGACTGCTTTCGAAACTCGACCCACTACCTTTGACAGACCTGCAAGCCGCGGCGGACTGTCAACTTAGTCTGATCGCTCTTGTCGAGTTGGGATACGCATACCTCCTGCGATCACAGCTTGCCTCTTCTAGTTCTCGAGAAGATATTTTGCACAATAAGAAGAAGCAGCTCGCCGATTTTAGGTGGCAGTCCCCCGCCGGATGTCTTGTCCAGAAATCACCAGGAGATTGCTCTGACTCGGGTTCAACCACCGCCTGGTCAGTGTAACAGTAAGAGTAGCCAAAACCGTTCATGTCGTATGTACAGTAAGTCTTGCCAGTTTGACGTCGCACATTGCCCGAACCGTGTCAAGAAACTTGTGGAAGGAACCGTGGATCACGCGGTCGGCCAAGAAACCTTCTGGCGGCGAGGCCCTTGAACTTTGATTGCAGTCACCTCCTCCTCGAAGTGGGACGATGAATCTACACCAACGTGAGGCCCCTGTCTTGCAAAGTGGCATTGGCAGCCATTGAGCCTAGAACCAACTTATTTCCAAGATGCAATCTCAGAGCTTTCACCACGCCCTTCACCCATCTGTGATGTACGGAGCCGATCCAACGAACGGCAACGCAGCTAAAGCAGCGAGGCCTCATCTTCTCTAGCCCAGCAAAAGAAGGCTTGCTTGCTTCGGATTCTGCGTCAACCGGCCCGAAACCCCAAGCCATCTCAAGCCTTATAAACATTATCGTTAAACTCCTACCTCAATGCTCGATTGATCACGACATGGATAATTATCCTTGGTCCCCCAAGGCCCATTAATGCTGAGGGTGCACTAGCTAGCGACTGGTTTCTATGATCCAGTTTTGATTGTTGAAACCCAAAAACAAGTGAAAGGCTACAGAAGGCAGAGACCTGAGCACCTGCTGCCCCCCGATGATCGTTGCCATATTCAAACTCTAGGGCTCCAAGTAAACGAATAGTACCTGCTTTGGGGTCTAAAGTCTACAAGTAGTGCCTACTTTGGGCTATTCGGAGCCCCAGGGAAAGGCAAAAGATCCGCTACATTATTGGGCCAGGTGGATTAATTTAAGTAGGGTAGGTCTCAAGAAGTTGAAACTCCTGTAAGATGCTATCTGCAATACTTTGAATACCCGAAAACTATAGTACGTATTCGGTGAGATTCTAGTTCTGGTCGCAGAATGCTGAACCCAAAGGAAATTCATGTGGCGAGAACGCCTTAATAGATGGAGGGCAACCCTATACAATACACGGGCTTCCGGGTGAGGGCTTAAGCGGGGGTCAGATGTTTTGTGTTGGGGGGGGGTTGGAGGGTTACCGGGCTTCGTTCGGTTTTGAGTTCGACATGGTTTCTCTAATGTGAGCTCGTGATTATTAAAGGTCCCCTCAATAGAGCTAAACTCGGCCCGGCACACAATAATAAAAGGTCCCCTCAATAGAGCTAAACTCGGCCCGCACACAATAATAAAGACCCCTCAATAGTCCTAAAACCCGTCCCGTCCTAAAATTTTTAAGGTTTAAGTAGAGAAGCACTCCTACTACAAACTGACGCCCTGGAAGAGCAGAGACAGAAACAGGCAAGATAAAGGACAGAGAGATAGCCAGCCAGCCAGACTTAAGGGTTTACAGCTTTGAAGAGCTCCCTGGTCCTGTCAAGAGAGGCACCTTGCTCCGCTTGAGAGCCTCTTTGCGCATGAGATACTTGAAGAGAAAATCATGATCACAAGAGAGGCAGCCCCCCTGCCAGCGGCAGCGAGAGCACCTCTGCAGGCCGAAGAGGTAGAGGTGCCGGATCTCAGAGACAGCTTCCTTGGAGAGATCGCTCCACCGGAAGAGGCTGTTGTTCTCTTCGAGAGTCTTTTTCGCTGCAGCCTTTGCAGAGGCCTTGAGCTTCGCAGAGGCTGCGAGAGCCTTGGCAGCCTTGGCCTGAGAGGCCTCCAGCGCTTTGGAGAGCTTCAGAGCCTTCTGCTGAGAGGCCTTGCTTTCCTCGGAGAGCTTGTCGCTCTCCTGGCAGCAGAGCTTTAAACCCTAACTATCACAGAGAACCCTCCCCACCCCAGCAGAGTCTCCTTCTGCAGAGCTTTCTCAAGAGGCAGAAGCCGCTGCTTCTGCCAGACCTTGCAGAGCTCAGCCGGCCACATTCGAGAGGCAGGTCCCTCGGAGAGGCTTGCAACGATCGATTCCATCCAAGAGAGCACGAACCACCCGCACTCGGACGAAGCTTGAAAAGTGTTGTTCACAGGCGGGAGAGCAGGGTCGAGCACCCCCAGCAGAGCAGCCACAGTCCTGGCCTGCTTCAAAGCATTCTCAGAGGGTGGGTGCAAAGAGTCTCTGTAAGTGAGAGAGCGTCCAGTGGTTGGGGCCCAGAGACCAGATGGGGCAGAGCAGGCGGCACTTTCCAGCCAAGACTTGCTCGAGAGCCTTGTGCGGCCAGTCAGAGCCTGCACTCACAACCTCGAGCTGGTAGAGCAGAGCGGGCTCGAGAAGAGCGAACTCCTTCGTCTCGAGAGGCCACGTCCAGGAGAGCAGCTCCCAGCCCCAGAGCAAGTGCTGTTCTTCCAAGAGAACACTGAAAGAGGTCGGGACCTTGAGGAGGACGTGGTCGAAAGACCTCTCTTCTAGAGGCATCTGAAGAGCACCGCTAACTCTCAGAATGGATCGTAGAGTCTCGCGGGTCATAGAGTTGAAGCCCTTCCAGTGCCTTGGAGAGGCCCAGCCAGAGTTCTTTGCCTGCACGAGAGAGGGGGACAGAGAAGCTCCCGTAGGCAGAAAAGAGGTGCAGCTTGCCGTCAGAGAAGCCCTTCACGTCCCCTTCTCTGCCGAAGAAGAGCGCCCCAGCCTCTTCAGAGACCACTCGCACCGTGGTGTTCAGAGGCAGCGGCCAAGAGCTTGCATCCACCTCGCCAGAGGTCTCCTCGCCGTTCTTGGCTTTTGCGACCATCTTGTCGGCGAGAGCCTCCGCTGCTTTCTTCTTAGAGTGCTTCTTCTTCTTTTCTTCGCGGCAGAGGCTTTCAGCTTGAGGCTGGGCTTCGTCGTCACAGAGGGCTTCGTCACCGCGGAGAGCTTCGGCACCTTCTTGGCAGAGGCCTTGGCAGAGGCCTTCTCCGAGTCCTTGACGGTAGAGGCGGCCACCTTCTTCGCCTTAGAGGTGGTTGCTCGAGGCACGATGCCGGAGAGGACCTCTTTCTTGCTGCGTTCCTTCAGCTTCTTACCGAGAGCAGAGAGAAGCTTGGATCGCAGAACCCTCCTGACCAGAGCCCTGTTCTGGCGCTCCGCAGCCTTCTCTTTCGTCTTCTCCAGAAGAGCTTTGTAGTCTGCAGAGGTGGCCTCCAGCCGCAGATGTTTCCGACGGAGAGCCGGGGACAGCCTGAGGAAGAGGCCGTTGTTCAGCGGCAAGAGAAGCTCCTCCTGGATGCTGTCCGGGACGTCCAGAGAGTCATCGGCGCTATCTTCCGCAGGAGCCGGAGAGTCATAGCTCCACTGGATCAAGTCCGAGACGGCCTTGATGTTGGAAGAGAGCTTGAAGTCCGGAGGCTGCGGAACACCGTCTTTGGAGAGCCACTTGTACCGGTCGGAGAGCCAACTCTCTGGGATTCGTTTTGTTCCCACTCCCAGAGACAGCTCCTTGGCCCAGGCCTGGTCGCAGATTTTCACGAGAGCTCCGTTGCAGGGGCGGTACACCAAGAGTCCGTTGCGGACGGTGGCAGAGAGCACGAAGTCCTTCTCGGCCTGCCGCTTCTGCAGAGCACGTTGGGCAGCGACGGTGCAGAGGACTATGTGCTCGTAAGTCACCTGCCAGCGAAGGGAGAGATTCCAATTGTTTTCATTTAGTTTATTATTAGGTCCTAAGTAAGAGCGGCCTGGAAGAGACCCTTGTTCTTCTCTCTCCAGAGGGTCCGTTGCTCGGTCAAGGCTTCTCGGAAGAGTGACTTGAAAGAGCGAGCAAAGTCGGTGTCCGTCACCTGGAGATAGTGAGTGAGCTTTCCGAGAATCTCGACAGAGGCCTGGTTCACGACCTGCTGAGTCTGCTGGACTTCAGAGGAGAAGATGGCCGCGAAAGAGTCTCGGATGTAGAGCGAGCAAGGTTCTTCAGAGCCCTG
Organism: Symbiodinium sp. CCMP2592; assembly: GCA_905221615.1. Classification (NCBI taxonomy): domain Eukaryota; class Dinophyceae; order Suessiales; family Symbiodiniaceae; genus Symbiodinium; species Symbiodinium sp. CCMP2592. Next base: position 930,056 of record CAJNDT010002557.1, read on the forward strand.
CTGCTGCACCACCCAGTTCAAGAGCACACCGTCCATGTTAGAGGCAGGTTGCTGCATTATGTCGATCTCAGAGAACTCCTGCGGGTAGAGAGCCCGCAGTTTCACAGCCCACTGAAGAGACCGGCATTTCTCGCCAGAGAGGTGCACAACCTCAGAGTTCCCCACACGGTACCGCTCCATGGAGATGTACCGGCCTTCAGAGTCCAAGTTCGAGAGGCGGCAGTGCTTCCCCGGGAACACCAAGAGACCAGCGGACACCTCAGCAGAGGGAGTGCCATCACCGCAGAGGCCGTGGATCTTCTGCCGGGCCTCATAGGTGATGCGGAACTTGTCCGCCTCAGAGTGTGCTCGCTTGACCTTAGAGCCGGGCTTGAGCTTAGAGTCGGAAGGCTGCTCGTCCATGTCTCCCAAGACCTGGAGAGGTCCGTCTTCGCCCAGACTTTCCTCCAGAGCTGTTCGGGCAGCCTGAAGCTCCTGGCGAAGAGAGTCTCCGCTGCCAGGATGAACTTGCAAGAGCTCATCTTCGCTGAAGAGAAGCTTCTTCGGCTGAGCTTTGGCCCAGAGCGGCACCTGGTCGCTCATGCCGAGCACAAAGTCTTTGCGAGAGTTCAGGACAGAGGCAGGGTCGGCCACGAGCTTTTCAGAGGCCAGAGCCTCCTCAGAGGCACACGTCATGGCCCAGAGGGCCCGATCACAGGCCTGGAAGGTCAGCTGAGAGCGTACCTTCTCCTCGGTGGGAGAGAGGTGCGTCACCTGCTCCGCCACCAAGAACTTCGCACCAGAGTCCGTCACCAGGCGGTCCGTCAAAGAGAGCCGGTACTTCTTTGAGGCCAAGAGTTTGCGCTTCCTGTCCAGAGCAAGCTTGGCCAGCTTCTGCAGAGAGTGCTTCTCAGGGTCTTCGTGAGGCAAGAGTTCGGCCTTTCGAAGCAGAGCCTGGCTTTTCTGCACCAAGAGAGTCAAGTACTCCGCAAAGAAGTCCTGCTTGGAGACAGAGTGGCCGTGTTGCCTTTCAGTCGCATGCCACTGCTTCAGAGCGGGCAAGAGGTCGGGAAAGTCCGCCTTGCGACCGCCGCCCTTTTGCCGCATGTAGCGACAAGAGCGCTTGGCCTTGCGAGAGGCTCTGCTCTTCGGGTGGAGCTTGTGCTTCTCCACGAGAGCCTCCCAGACGGCCTTCTTGCCAGAGTACTCCTTGAGAGTCTGCACAGGGAGGCCGTACTTTTCCGAGAGTTGCTTCCAGTGCTTCTGCTCAGAGACTTCGGGCGAGCGAGAGCCCGCCTCCTGGCAGAGGAGCAGCTTCTCGTAGGCGGTCAGCTCTCTTCTTGCAGAGACCTGGCCACGTACTCGCCTGTTGCTGGAAGAGGGAGCTGTGCCAGAGCCAAGAGGCCGACCGCCTTTGTTGAAGCTCTTCTGCACCACAGCTTCAGCCCTGTCAGAGAGAGCGTCCTGGTACTCCCGAGCGAGAGCTCGCAGTCGCTCGTAAGCCTCAGAGTGCCTGTTCCGAAGAGTCGCCTTCACAGGAACAGACTCGGCAGAGCGAGCGGCTCGGTCTTCTGCAGAGCCCCAGAAACTTCTCAGAGACTTTTGTTTCGAGCCAGAGCTCGAGAGACTGTCGAAGGAGAGCCGCCTCTTCACGGCCGGAGTTCGGGCCTGTTCTGGAAGAGTTTCTTCTTCCCCCTCAGAGTACACAACCAGAGCAGCTCCTTGGCCGTCAGGCTGCTCCGGCAGAGTCCGTGCCTGAGAACGCTCCGGCAGAGTCCGTGCCTGAGAGCTTTCCGCGTTGCCCTGAGTGTCTAGACCCTCTTCCTGAGAGGTTTCCACGTTGCTCTCAGCTTTAGCGCGGGCCAAGAGAGCCTCCGCTTCAGCTGCGGCCTTGGCAACCAGAGCCTCGGCCTGCTCTTTTGCTTGCTGCAAGAGCCGCTTCGCACGGTCCTGCACTTGCGACTTGAAAGAAAGAGGGTGTCGGATTTAGGATTTCAATTCCGTCATTAAGCCCCAAACCACCAAAAACAAAAAGCTGCCCGCCCCACAATAGTTCGGATGAAAAGGTCCCCTCAATAGTGCAGCGGCCTGCCGGGGGCCTCCAGAACAGCAAACCAGAATCCCTTGCTGTATTCAAAACCATAAGGCTTCTATATAGAAACCTCAAGTCTCCAGCCTTCAGGGATTCAGGCCAAAGCTCCAACTCTGGTTTTGCACGGCTGCCAGATCTATAGGTTTCTTATATAAACCCCTTATTAAAAAAGCCATCCCAACAACTTTTCTAAGGGGTAGTATACGATAGCTGCCCACCCCACAATAGTTCGGATGAAAAGGTCCCCTCAATAGTGCAGCGGCCTGCCGGGGGCCTCCAGAACAGCAAACCAGAATCCCTTGCTGTATTCAAAACCATAAGGCTTCTATATAGAAACCTCAAGTCTCCAGCCTTCAGGGATTCAGGCCAAAGCTCCAACTCTGGTTTTGCACGGCTGCCAGATCTATAGGTTTCTTATATAAACCCCTTATTAAAAAAGCCATCCCAACAACTTTTCTAAGGGGTAGTATACGATAGCTGCCCACCCCACAATAGTTCGGATGAAAAGGTCCCCTCAATAGTGCAGCGGCCTGCCGGGGGCCTCCAGAACAGCAAACCAGAATCCCTTGCTGTATTCAAAACCATAAGGCTTCTATATAGAAACCTCAAGTCTCCAGCCTTCAGGGATTCAGGCCAAAGCTCCAAACTCTGGTTTTGCACGGCTGCCAGATCTATAGGTTTCTTATATAAACCCCTTATTAAAAAAGCCACCCCAACAACTTTTCTAAGGGGTAGTATACGATAGCTGCCCACCCCACAATAGTTCGGATGAAAAGGTCCCCTCAATAGTGCAGCGGCCTGCCGGGGGCCTCCAGAACAGCAAACCAGAATCCCTTGCTGTATTCAAAACCATAAGGCTTCTATATAGAAACCTCAAGTCTCCAGCCTTCAGGGATTCAGGCCAAAGCTCCAAACTCTGGTTTTGCACGGCTGCCAGATCTATAGGTTTCTTATATAAACCCCTTATTAAAAAAGCCACCCCAACAACTTTTCTAAGGGGTAGTATACGATAGCTGCCCACCCCACAATAGTTCGGATGAAAAGGTCCCCTCAATAGTGCAGCGGCCTGCCGGGGGCCTCCAGAACAGCAAACCAGAATCCCTTGCTGTATTCAAAACCATAAGGCTTCTATATAGAAACCTCAAGTCTCCAGCCTTCAGGGATTCAGGCCAAAGCTCCAAACTCTGGTTTTGCACGGCTGCCAGATCTATAGGTTTCTTATATAAACCCCTTATTAAAAAAGCCATCCCAACAACTTTTCTAAGGGGTAGTATACGATAGCTGCCCACCCCGCAATAGTTCGGATGAAAAGGTCCCCTCAATAGTGCAGCGGCCTGCCGGGGGCCTCCAGAACAGCAAACCAGAATCCCTTGCTGTATTCAAAGCATTTAGGCTTCTATGCAGAAAGATCTAGAGGCTGTGTTGTAGTTAATTAAACCTCTTTTGGAAGCTTCAGTCCTCGACAGCAGGGTCCATCGTGCTCCCAGCTCCCTAGAGCTGCCGTCTCTTAGAGCCACGAAGAACTGCGAAGAGTTCGAGATCTGTTAAGAAAACAGCTGACAGACTTCCCTCAAGGCAGAGATCCTTCGATAGCTCCTGCATCACACATCAGAGAGACCACGATCCCTTCATTTTGCGAACAGGCGATCCTTCCTTCGAAAGAGTCGGTCACTGCAGACATGCATGTATCGAGAGAAGCAGCTCTTGCTTCGAAGAGCCACTGCAGACATGAATGAATCGACAGAGCGCGCTGTGTGCAGCCTGAAGAAACAAGTGAGAGCTAAGAACCCGAAGCTTTAGACCCCGAAGATAAAAGCTGAGACAGCACAGAGGATCATGTAGAGGCCGGTGGCTGGGCAGAGGTGCTCGTCGAGGCAGAAGCCGATGGCTCAGCAGAGGTGCTTGCCGAAGCAGAGGCCGGTGCAGCTGCAGAGCCTCCGGACCGATGTGAGTGTCATGAATCCAGAAAAGAGGTTTAAAGTTTAGGTTTCCTCCCGCCTCCGGTGGAGAAGCTTGCGATGAGAGAAGCCAGAGCTGATCCTCCAGGGCAGACTCAAGCAATCCCAATCGAGGGCTTGCAACTAGAGTCTCCAAAACAAAAGAGAAAAGCTACCAAAGGAGACGAAGCCAACACGAAGCCAGAGAAACAGAAACGGAGAAGATTAAGGGTTTAAGATGTTGGGGATTCGAGTCCAGAGCATCGCCCTTTTCTTCTCGCAAGAGCTCAAGCCGCTTCGGGCGAGGCAGGGAGAGGAACTAACATCTCCCAATCATCAGAGTGATGCTCATCATGATCAGAGTGGTGCTCAGAAGCTTCAGAGTGTGTCTGAGAGCCAGGCAGAGAGTTTCCCAGATCCTCGAGATCCTCCTCTGTCAGAGGCCACCAACCGCGACCGCCCTCCAACAAGAGGAGGTCCCCAACAGAGAGATCTCTGCGTCGGATCACCCATCCCTGAAGAGTCCACCTCTCAGAGCTGAAACAAGAGACCTCCGGAGAGAACCTCATGCCGTCCGGGAGGCACCAAGAGCAATCTTGGAGAGGCAGGCCCAAGAGTTCTCCGATCAGAGAGGCGATGTCTGCATCGTCCTCCAAGAAGAGTCTGCTGATGCAGAGGAGCGAAACATACCTGAGTCCGTCGTGATGCAATCAGGAGATTTAATTATCAGGGACATCAGAGCCAATGTGAAATGCGAACTGAGGCACTGGTTCACAGAGACACTGCGAGAGACGGTCTCCATGTTTCCAAGCAAGAGGCCGAGATGCTCAGAGCAAAAGAGCTCCCGGGCTGAATGTTCTCCACAAAACAGAGTTTAAAAGAGAGAGAGAGAGAGAGAGAGAGAGAGAGAGAGAGAGAGAGCGAGAGCGAGAGAGAGAGACAGAGAGAGAGAGAATGTGTGTTTGTGCGAAAACAACTAGAAACTAAACCCTAATCAAACCGTAAACCCCAAAGCAGAAAAGAGACACCTCTTTTGCAGAGCCAAGCAGAGAGTCGCTCGGACGACAGTTCCAGAGAGAAGCTCTAGCAGAGTGGAGAGGTTTTAAGGTTCTAGAGTCTAGGGTTTAGGCTCGAAGGTAAAGGTAAGGCCTGTAAGGGTTTAGGGTTTAGGGGGGTTTAGGGTTTGGGTTGATTACCTGAGAGTTCAGGTCTAAGGGTTTTAGAGTTTAGGGTTTAGGCTCGAAGTAAAGGTAAGGGTTTCGGGTTTAAGGATTAGTATTTAGGGCTTAGAGTTAAAAAACCAGCTCCATCTGCGAGCTCTCGATCATGTAGAGCCCGGCTCATCGAAGCCTGGGATGGGAGTATGTAAATATAAGTACAAATAAATAAATATATAAATAATATATATATATATATGTGTATATGGCTATCTTTATTATTATTATTATTACCATTATTATTGCTATTATTGTTCTAATTATATATACATAAATATTATCATATATATATATGTAGTAGAAAATCGTCGAGCAGCATAGAGTGCTGCCGGACGAGAGCCAAGGCTGCCAAAAGAGCTCCTCGCATTTAGAGGGTTTAAGGTTTAGTTAGGGTGTAGAGCCACGGTTTAGGGTTTAGGGTTAATTAGGGTTTTGAGGTTTTAGGTTTAAGACGGGTACAAGCCTTAGCTACATAGGGCTTAATTAATTAGGAAAAACCCGAAACCTATTTAATTACGAACCCCAAACCCTGGAACCCCTTCACCCTAAACCCCGAAACCCTAAAACCAGAGCCAAGCGTCGCCAAAATCGAGGCACAGAGGCTCCACCCCAATGCCTCGCATAGAGTTTGGGATTTAGGGCTTGAGAGTTTTCGGGCATTAATTAAGGCTTTGGGTAAGCTTAGAGTCTGGGGGTTGAATTTAGAGAGATTTAAGGCAGTAAGGGTTTGGCTAAGTTTAGAGTTTGAGGTTTAGTGTTTGAGAGATTCGAGGCATTAATTAAGGGTTTGGGTAAGTTTAGAGTTTGGGCTTTAATTAGGGTTTGGGTGTTTAGGCTTTGATTAATTAATTAGGGTGGTGGGTTTGTTAATTAAATAAAGAGCCAAGTATCAGAGAGATCCACGGAGAGGCCTCTCTAAGCCTCGGATGTGAGGGTTTAGGAGTAATTAATTTTTTTAAAAAAAGAGAGCGAGCCACAAAAGAGAGACTTTCTGCCGAAGAGCTCACTCCTCCGCCACAGCGGCCAGAGCATCCGTCTCAGAGGCCGGCCCAGCCGTCGCAGCCGCCGTAGAGTTCACATTGTCAGAGGGAGGCGGCTGCTCAGAGCCCTCAGAGCCTCCGCGGGCAGGATAGCGATCCGGCGCAGCCATCTGCTTCAGAGCTTTCGCCAAAGTGTCAGAGCGAAGCAGCTCGGCCTGAAGGCTATTTAATGAGAGTCTAATTAATTAAGGTTTAATTCGGGATTTAGGGTTTAGGGTTTAGGGTTTAAGGGGGAGGTTTGCAGGCCAGATACAGAGTGCACCAGAGACGGCCAGGAGAAGCCAGAGAACCGGGCGTGCCTGCCAGAGGCACCCCGATGAGAGTGCGAATGAAATTAATTAACTAGCACAACCCTAAACCCCAAACCCCACAAACACTTCAACCTTGAACCCCAAAGACTAAACCCAACCTAATTAATTAATCACTGCAAACTAGAGGCTCAGAGTGGTACACCAAGTGGGCCAGAGTTTCCTGCTCTCGACAGAAGAGCCAGCGGGCGTGTGCAGAGTTGGCAAAAACCTCCTCCACATCCGCCCGCCGCACCAGCTTGGACCTCAGAGGCTGCACTGCACTAGTTAATTAATTAGTTAAAGAAAATGGACCAGAAGGAAAGACACCAAACATTGCCAAAGCACTCATCCCAGAGCCACCGGATGTTGAGAGAAACTTCGCAGATCATGTCCGGGTCCAGAGCATCATCCTGCACGCAATTAGAGAGCAATTGGGGTTTGGGGCTCTGCTACTTACTTAGTTACTTAGGGTTTCCTTAGAGAGGTTAAGGCATTAATTCACCATTAGAGTCTGTCCGCATCGAAAGAGATCTGGCTGTAGATGAGCTGAACGGAGAGCTGCCAGGTCACAGAGATGCCTGGGACATGCTTTAGAGTTTGGGTTAATTAGATAGGATTAGGGTTGAGGGTTTAGAGTTTAGGGTTTAGGGTGTAATTAATTAGTGTTTTAGGTGAAATAGAGGTTCCTGGATTGAAGCTAGGACACAGAGGGCCACAAAGGTAGTCTCGTCAGAGCCAGGCACAGAGTGGACCAGAGCCAGGACTTGAGAGATCCACCTTCGGGGATTCGTTTCGGGTTTAATTAATTAGAGTGTGCTTCGCTTTCATTAGCACCAAGAGCCCACAGCCTCCAGAGGATGGCCCTCGTGGACACGAGGCTTCTGCGAGCCCAGCCGATGCTGTCTTTGCGCCGATCGTAGAGCTTCAGAGCATCGAAGAGCTTCCTTAATTAGAGGTTGGGAAAATCAAGAGTTTTGCCAGGGTTTAGGGTTTAATTAGGGTAATTAGAGCTGCCTAGAGACTCCTCCGCCGAGGCCAAAGTCACAGCTGCCATGCTTCCCAGAGGTCCTCGGAATAGTGAAAAGTCCAACCCAAGAGATTGAGTATTTTCGCTTTCAGAACTAGAGGCTTCCAAAGAGAACAGTATGCCAACGGAGTTGAGAGACGAAGGTTGCGAAAAGAGCGGAGCAAGAGGGCTGCTGGAGCGAAGAGGGCTGCAAAAATCTGCTACTATACTACTACTGTACTACTGTACTACTGTACTACTGTACTACTGTACTACTACTGTACTACTGTACTAATGACTACTGTACTACCCCCGGCCCCCAAACAACTTCGACCCCGGACCCCCCAAACAACTTCAGGTCAGAGATATGCGGACCCCCCGTTAATATTACAGGGACTGGACTTGTTGGGGGGGGGGGGGGGGTTTAATAATCAGGAGACCACATTAGAGCCGGTATCCCAAACTCGAAACTCTACGTTTTAATTCCGGAGTGGACCTCCACCTGATAGTCCGTCGCCCACAGAAGGTCGCACAAACACACTCCCGCGCGAAAGGCAGCAAGACCAAAACGAGACTGTTCAGGGTATAGGGGCCTGCATAGTTATAGTCTGGTTTTGGTGCACATTAGTTTTATAATGGAAACTGAGTAGTACTATATTATAGAAACCCAAACCCGACAGAACACCGAAATAACAATACTGGAATTTATCCAGGCCCCTCTTCAACACCTGATGTAGAACCCTGCCCTCCCTTGCCACGGGTCATAATCGGGATCCTGAAATGTTGGGCCTTATTTTTCGGGATGGAGTTTTTGTTTTTTAAAAGGCCTTTTTTCGACTCGCAAGGATCCCGAGTTTAGGGTTTAGGCCCGTGTGCAACTTGGGCTCGCGGTCCAGATTTTCAAATTTTGCAAGTATTGCTTGTGCATTGTTGCTTGATCAGAACCCGCAGGTTTTGGACCCCGAAAGCATGCAACTCCAAAGCCAAAGTCCGACCAACAAAACCCGCAAGTCCCTACGCCCCAACCACAAAACCGTACATTCTGCAAGCTGCAAAACCCCACATCCTGAACATACAATCCCCGAGTGCCTATATTCTAAACAGACCACTCATTAGGGTATCTGGCCACTAGTCAACAACAAGTCTAATAACTAATAAGGCAATATACAGGGGTAAGTGGAGGGTCTAGGAATCTAGGTCCAACTCAATCCCAAAGAAAGCAATCCGAAGCTTTCTCAAAACGCAACCCCGCGGCCAGCTACATGGATGCCCTGAGCTCGGGATCACCATCAACACCGTAGCCATCACCACCACGCAGGACTGAAACGCAAGTCAACAGTTGTGACAACAGCTTCGCCGAACTCCCTGAAGCCTAGACGCTACAACCCGAACATCCCAGGCCCTGTGCTCGACGACACGACAACCCGAGTCGTCTGACATCTGAGCCCCTGAAACATCAGCAGCACGCAACCCGCAGCGAATTCAACAAAGCAGCCCTTCAGTCTCTAAGCAGTATGAACGTCCCTATAGGCTCACAACACTACAACCAAGACCCTACAAATACATATATATGTATATATATATATATATATACATAGATCTGTGTCTATGTATCTCTCTATCTGTCTGTCTAACTATGTATGTGTATATATATATATATATATATGTCATATATGTATGTATATGATTGTAAACGACGAAGCCTAAGCATTGCAGCCTCAAAACCTTGCATCGTCCGGCCTCTTCCCTGAGGCTCAGAGTATCTCCAAAGACCTTCTATGGGTGGTTCTCCATAGCCATATTCGGGTCCCTTTATGGGTCCCCCAAACGTACGGCACCCTTGTATGAGAAGAACCTCAACTGAAAACGTGTCCATATGTACATTCACTCGAAAGTCGCTAATCACATTCGGAAGCTTGCTGATTGCTATCACCTACATTGTTGCGATCCTACTCATGCCTTCACTACTACCAGGCTTGCCTTAGCATTCTCGCATTGTCATCCTTGACTTAATCCCACTGGGCCTTAGTAGAACCCCTGGACGCCCAAGACCTCCAGCCTCAACAAAGCCCTGGCAAAGGAGAGCCGCTGACGCTCGCCCCCTGAAAGGCGCAGTCCTCGCTCACCGACCACCTTTCGATGCTCTTCTGCCGCTACGGCTTACCAGGACCCCCAAGGCCCCTTTAGCAGAGCCCTTGTGGTCCTTTAATCGTGGGTATTTGGGGTATACTCGTGGGTAGTTGGGTGGTCATGACAAGGATTTGGGACTCTAGGCTTCCTACATTCTCGGAGGTGAAAGATGTGGCTCAGGGTTCGCTGCCGGCACAAGCGCCGGTGAACTGCCCTACACCCCAAATTTTTCCGCAAATCCCTGAAACCCTAAACTTCAAAACCTTAAACTGCCCTACACAAGCCCTAAATTTCCCCCTAAACCCTAAACCCAAGCCCTCTGTCAAAGACCATATAAGCCCTAAACCCCCAAACACCACCACACTGAAAGGCCGAAGTCAAGCGACGGACTGCAGCGAAAGGCCACCCTCCTGCAGAGAAAGGCAGGAAACTGATGTCAAAATGTTTATTTTTTGGGTTTTGGGGTTTAAAGCGCTTATAGGGATTAGGCAGAAGTTGAAAAGTTGGGCTTTGGGCCACTGCGAATATGCTGTTATAAATAACCTACAGCGAAGCCCTTCCAATGCTCAACGACGCATGAGAAACCAACGTGCGAACCATATGAATCAACCGGCATCCCCGAGCTGCTCATGCGATGCTGTATTGGTATAGGGTTTAGCGCTTAGGGGTTCCAGATTAGATGTGCGCTTTTACAGGAGGGTACCAAACTGCTTATATGCTGAGAGTCTAAAAGGCCTAAGCCCAACCCTATGACCTCCTTGGTCCACCCGAAAGCATCAAACTCACAGTTCCTGTACGAGCCCACCACAGCCGTATAGACGGTGCAAGACCCCGTGACCTAAACTCTCGATTCAAAGCCGCAAAGCCTAAACACTTCGGGTGCAGCTCCCGTGCACATGTCTGTTTCTCTGTGTGATTTTGACACCCCCTCTCCTTGCGCCTTCATCCCCCGCAATCCGTGAAATTGAAATCCGAAACGAGGAGCGAAATCAACTGCATACTGTATATCGTATTATTCTATATCTAATTGGAAAACGAACAACAGCCTAACTTCAAACCGTCTTGGCTGGAAGTGCATCCGCGTGTTGAGGGATCTCCCACTGTGCACGGGTGGTTAGCTTCGACTCTCTGGTTCTACAGCTTTTGGATATATTGATGCACACACACACACACACACACACACTCCTTCCCGTGTATCCTTGATGCAAGGTTGCTCATTTGGAAAGACGACTAAGTGTGAGGGCATCGTGTTGCGTTTAACAATCCGTCGGATGCCACACACAAATATATACATATATATATATATACACACACACCCATATATTCACACATATACACTCCCCCACACACACACACAATGTACGACTAGTGACCAGATACCCTTGCACCCGAACTGGTCTGAAGCTCTGAACCCTACCACTCAATAAACAACTACCGTCGGCAGGCATCCAAAACCCCCAAAGGCCCTTAACCCCTAAACCCCGAAACCCTTTTCGAACCCACGATCTGCTCCGGTTTGACCCTATAACTCTAAAACCCTAAGTCCCTAAAATCCCGGAATCCCGAAACCCCTAAACCCTAGTCCTCCCCAGAGAGGAGCGCGGAAGCCAGACCGCTCTTGCGAACTGCAGCCTCGACCTCCTCTCGGAAGCGAGCAGCTCTTCTTGGGTGCAAGGATTCCGGGGTTTAGGGCGTTCGGGTTTAGGGTTTTTTTCCCTCCTACTTGGCAAGGACGAGGCCCGCATTGCAGGGTACTTGGTTGGACAGTGGTTCGGTGTTGAAGCTTTGAAGCCAAGCAAATGTTGCAATATGTCCTTCCTCAGGTAATTTGTTGACCTCAAGAATTTCCCGATCAACCACTTCAAGAATGAAAGCAGTTGCTGGTTGCCATCGCTCGAGGCGTTGAACAACGCACGACAGCCTTTTGAACTGAGCATGCACTTCCTCACATGTCTCGCTCGATCGCCGTCAGAGAGCAGTCTGAATTCCAAATTCCAATTTCAACGCCATCCCGGCTTCATCCGGTATACTGCAGCAAAATGCCGCCAAGAACTGTGTAACCGGAATGCTCGACCACTCTCCACATTATGATGTCTGTATTTCGATAAACCAACTCCATATGCACATCTCATGAGTTGCAGCCATTGTATAATGCCAACAGAACTGATGAGAAAGCAGCAGTGCGAAATACTGCTTGTCGCAGTCTGTTAGTGTCGACGTCCGCCGTCAACTGGAGCCATGGCGTAGGGCCCTTCCAGACAGGTATCGCGCAGCAGATATCGTCAGCATCAGGACAAGTTATTGTTTGCAGCATACAATGCATCGTAACAGCAGTGACAGGGCAGATTGTGGAGGGCACGGACCCCACGAACTGAAGTCGATCCGCCGCATCCACCAAGTCGCCAAACACGGCATGTCAGATCCGCTGAGCCGCCAAATACGGCGTTGATGCAAACCGTCATACATCCAAGCATGAGGTTTCCAAGAACTGCCAAAGCGCTAAAGCAGATTTATTGGCCAGGAGTGGCAGAATGGCAGAAAGTCAGAGGCATCAGGTCAAACGGCCATGGCTTAGTGTCAGTTTCTCCGAAGTAGCGTATCCAAAGGTTTACATCCCGGCACTAACTAACTGGAGCCTAAAACAAACAGCAAGCATGAGACAACAATGATCTATGGGAAGTACATAGGTCATGAGGCCCTGAAAGCAAGAGCACAAGTGAAGGTGACGACGAGTCAGAGTGAGCGGATCCAGCAGGTGTTCCAGAGGGCGTTGTGCGGGGCGGTCGGCTTTTTTTCCAGATAAGTTTGAATGTGTGATTTTGTGGCTTTCCGGGTGACGACGTACGAACGCTCCCCACGCCCCAACATGTTTGGGTCTGGATCTACTCTCCCTGTCTCTGTCTCGACCACTCTCTCGCTATGCTGCTGCTCAGATGCCACCTTTCAACGCATATACTGAGCTAGATGAATGTTCTACGACAGCGGTGCATGCGTGTGCTCAAACCCATCCCATTGTTGCAAGGGTTGCAGTTTTCGCCAAATTCTGAATGAGAAGACCCATGACTTCCAAATTCCGAATATTGAATTAACTTGCAGCCAAGGAGCGCAGCAAGAGTTAATTATGAATTTGAGAGAATTATAGCAGCGGCAATCGGCAATGGCTAAAAAAAGGACGGGTGCGATGGCAGGCTGTACGTCGTTTAGGGGTTTTGCGGAGGTGACAGGCCCCGTCTCTGACGGTAGTAGCAAAGAAGTCGCTGTCAAGTACACTGGGGTCATTGGCCTCGTGCGAAACTCATGCTGGCAAGCGTTGCTCTGGGTCTGGGAATCAGCGGAAGCTCAGGCTGTTGCAGTGACGAGGTCATCTGATCTTTGACTGGACTCGACTTGAATGGCCAATCCATAACCCGAATCATCCAAAATGCACTTGTTAGCAAATCCTTTCTGAAAGGAATCCACCAGAATTGACTGTCTGCCCTCAAGGATCCCCGACATGACTAGGGAGGGAAAGCCAAAGGACTCACGCAGCAAGTGACAGCAACCCGAAAAGTCACAAGTGGTCATGGTCATGGTTGACCAGGCAACCAAAGCCAGGCGTCTGGGTCCAGTCCATGGCTCCGTTGCATGGAGCTGGGTCTTACTATGGAAAGAGGTTGGCACTTCATGACATTCCACAATCTTTCCTTGGACACTCATTCCGTGAACCACCGAGCCATCAAGAGTTTGGGAGCCCGGGATACAGGCGATTTGGTGGGCAGATGGAGGTGGAAGAAATTGACGGAGAAAGGAGGATTTTGGTGAAGAGTTTAGCTGGGGTAGCTGAGAGGCTGAGAGAACAATTGGACGGAGGTGAGATGGAAGAGATGGGACAGGGATTTTTGGGAGAAAAGTAAGTTTGGAAACGAGCCCGGGAGTGGGGATTGGAGTCGTCTGGAAAAGCACTGACAAGTTTTCCCTGGTTTACAGGTGGCTAGGGCAGAAGTGACTTCATCAAGAGTAATGAGGGGGGGTTTTGAAAAGATCACACACGGGAAAGGTAAAGATGAAGTGGTGGAACATCATTGAGTCTTGGGTCAGGTGGAGTGTATTTCAATTTGAAATGTTTCAGGTGAGGCCTTGGCAGCCCCCCCTGCTCTAACGACATAGTTGTTGTGCATCGTAAGGACATCTTGGCGTCGTTTAAGAAAGCAGCTGCACTGAAGTCTCCCTCCGACGCCCTGTCAAGCAATCCCGTGAGCCAGGAGATTTTGGCCTGAACCCTAAACCTAAGGTACTAAGGATGTCTTTACTCAACCTGCGAGCTTCTGGGCCCAAAGTCATACATCTTTGTCTAATCAGATCCAAAATATGATCGGGGTCTTTGTAACGATGCCTTTTACGGCGGAACGTGACTTGTTCGGAGAAGCTTTCAAAATCATCCACGCCGAAATCCTTACCTTGAAGTTCCAACCTTTCTGCAAGGAGGTTGGCCTGTTGTGCAGCTTTACCTCCATTGACCCTCCATTGTTCACAACGACTACAAGATTTGGAGTTCCGTGGTTTCCTGGCTTCTTCAGGGCAGGCTACCCGAAAAGAGGTTGAAACAGCTCGATGACCACACCCCAGAAGAAAGTCCGAGCCGATATGAACAATGTCTGAAAGCAGACCAATAGTTGGCGTAGAGATAAGGATAAAGTCAATTTTGGAATAGGGTCCTCTGCCATTGCTCCACGTGTAAGTATCAGGGCGTGAGGGGACTAAACCATGACGTTGTTGAATGTCAGCTGCTATGCATCCTCTCTCATCAGTTGAATTTAGGTTGCAAGCAGTGTTCCGTGGCACCTAATTCATAACTAGTGTCATGCAAGATGATGACTGAATCCTGAAAACGGCGTGAATTCAGGAATTGCTCAAGTTCCTGGGTGAAAGACTGCCATGTATCAACGCAGTCAGCTCTCTGCCTATGAGGAAGATGAGCTCTTACACTGAAAGTGCGGATCCCACGTCGGCGAAGCACAATCTCAATGCCACAGGGAAAGGGCTGAACTTTTTCAACATAGGAAAAAGTCGTGAAGGAATGCCTACTGCGACAGTACGAAAAGCAAGTGGAGGGTTACATGCATAGAACCACCAAACACCATCAAGGTTAGCTTCCAACATTTGCCAAGGCGACATCAGGTCTTTGTGACCACCTATAATTCTTGAAGTCCCAGGAAGTCAATTCCTGAGAGTCCTATTTCCGACCATGCAGATTCCAAATCCTTCAATCCTTTGCCTTGCACATTCCAAGAAGTGCAATGTATCAGGGGCTGAAGTCGCGCCTCGAGTCAATCTTGCCTATCCAAAGACGGCCGGTAACGATCCCAAGCAGCTTGTAATTCCTCCTCCGGTCTTCCTGTTGCAAGAGCAAAAGACTTTGCAATGATGTACCAATCAAGATGATTGCCCCGGTTGTCACTGAGGAGCAAATCAGAGGCAGTTGGTTTGCCGACCCCCCCCCGGCTCTTCGAATGAAATTGTGTGCATCATGCTGCGTGCTGCACCTTGGGCAGTTATCAAGATTCAACTTGCAGCGCATGACACTTCGTTAGGGCTCTCTTGCGCTCGCACTTGCACAGGATTGCACGAGTGGCGTTTGGGCACATGTTAACATACCGTGTTACAGCGGTTTTACGCACTTGTTGCATCCCAGTGCTGCCCTCAGACCTTTGACGCTCAGTGATTTATTGCATGTTCTGTGTTTTGCTTGACACTTGCTCCGAGCGTTCGCAACATTGGCAAATTTGATCAAACTTGCATGTATGCTTGCGACAACTGATCAAGCAAAGCCTTAGTAGCCATGCCCCCAAGCACCAGTTTGCATGGAGCTTTACCAACACATCCCGCAAATGGATCCGCCAATGGTGAAGGCTGTCCACTCAGGAGCTGGGGGGCGATCAAGCTCCAAAGTTCAGGAAGGAGTAAAAACGAGTCTTCAAGTCTTCCATGGATTCGTGCTCACCAGAGTTTCTCATGCCGTATCCTGCTAGCCTTGAGCGTGTGTCAAAGTTTTGGAGAAGCAGTCGAACTCTGCAGGCATAAACTCTTTGCCACTACAGTTAAGCATCGCATTTTGAACAGCAGCCATCCTCAACGTGGCTGAGCCAAAGCCTCAGAGGGCTTTCGGAAATACGGACTGTACGTGACATAGCGCAAGCCTGACAGGCAAGTAAAAATGTGAAAACAGGATGTGGCCTTGAGCTGCGGAAAGGGTGTTTAAAAGGAAATGGGTATAGGAACAATACGAAACACCAATGATGCTCACGGAAACACCTTGGTAATGTTAGCTGCTGGTGCTTTACTAGATTGAGGTTTCTCCAAGGCCCAAGCAAAACATCAAGGTGCCCTCCAAGACCTCGCGCGTTGTCAATCCTCCATGCGCGGATTGACTCGCTAATGGCGGCATCCGCAACAGCACCAGGCACGATGCCAAGATGTACGGAATGCGAGTAATCGAAGTCCGGGTCGTCACGCGGAGGGACACTCCGGATACCGGCCATGTCGAATCGATACTCCACATCACTCACTCACGGCGAAGGCCGTGTGATATATTCCGCCATAAGAGCAGCAAGGAAGAAAACAGAAAGACATGGAGACAGCCACAAGGTTTTCATGGGTTTAGGGTTTTAGGGATTAGGGTTTAGCGTTTTAGGGTTTATAGGGTCTAGGGAGTCTAGGGTTGGCAGTCCGGCACCCTGTGAACAAAAATTAGCATGGTGTTGACGATGGAGGGGACCAGCAGTGGTTTATAGACATGACAGGATGCATCCTTCTCGTCATGTATGCATGCGTGTATGCATGCAATGTTATGTATGTGCATGTATGCATGCCTGAATGTATGCGCGCATGTACGTATGCATGCATGCACGCACGCAAGCATGTTTCTATGTGCAGTATATAGATCATTGCGAGTCTTGATCACCCGCTCTTTCAAACCCTCTCCACGTTGATTGGTCAAGTCTGAGTTTAGGAACGACCTCAGGGCTTAGCGGTACAACGTCTCCTGTTTCTGATCTCAATGCAACTCAAGAATATATTGAATATATACTGCGGTGTGTGGCGGTGGTGCAGCTGGAAGATTGCAGATACAGGCGGGTCGCCAGGACTCACAGTGACTCAACGCAAAACCCTGATCCCTGTCATCTAAGGGCCTAACTAATTGAATACCAATAATATTCTGGAGGGTTTCTCATTATGAATATAGTATATTGGGCCCCAAAACCCTATTCTAATTATGAAGGCCCCCATGTTATCGTGCCGTTAAGCACGGGGGAATGTTGTCTCCTCTTTCGATGCACCCGGGCGCGCAAAGGTGAGATTTTGCAGCAGGGTTGAGTTGAAGACCACCACATCCTTCGCAGCCCGGCTTGGACACAGTCTAGGATTTTTCCGGCAGCCCAAAAACCCTTCAACACAGTGAGGTATGATACTAAAGACCCTGTCGGATGTACGGGTAAGGCTTAGTGTTCACGGCTCTTCGGTTTCGCTGCCTGTAGCTGTTTTTGTTTTTTTTGAGACCTCTTTTCCGTCTTCCCGAAGTTTAGGTAGAATACCAGGTTGGTGGAGGGAGTGGAACCTGTAGCATCTTTTGGGGCCCAGGATTTGGATATCGCCTGTCAGAGCTTTGAGGCCGGGGTCTGAGGTCTATGGGTTCTTGATCCACAAATGGGGTTAGGGCCCGGGCTTAAATTCCAATCGTACAGCGGCCCTTTTCGGCAAAAGAACAATCCCGAGAAGAAAGTCTAACACCTGACCACAAAACATCCTTGGTCCAGAAACCCTCACTCTCGTAGCCCAAGCACGACATGCTCCTAAAAACCCCGAACAACCTCAAACTCCCTATACTATTATTTCAACTATACGTATCATTACTACTATCATAACGGGGCGCCTTGCCTGGGGAACCACGGCCAAACGACTGCGCAGTTCTGAAAGCTGGAGGTGGCGGACGTCCACGCCGTTGAAAAGAACGCTGCCTTCCGGCTTTGTAAGGCTCCAATGAGGGTCTTACCTGTAGTCTCCATTGTAGTTCCGTTTTGAGGTTACCTTTTAGGATCGTTAATACAAAATTGCTTAAACCAAAAAAGGGAACTACAATGAAGACTATAGGTATACCCCGAACCCTCAGACTTCTTAAGTTGCGTCCGATAACAGGGGTTCTGCACGGATGCCACAAGAAGTCGAAATGGCTACGACAGGCTTCTAGAAAGGACCAGTCCATATGGGGTTGGGGCTTGTAGTTGCGTGGTGACGGTTGCTTGGGGAACTTTAGATGTAGAGCTCAACAGTTTCGGAAAAAGTTCGAAAGAATCTACAGCGCAGGCATTCGAAAGTTAAGGGTAAAACTCCAATTTCTTGGCTTCCCCTAGGGCGACAGCTATCTAAAGAGCAGATTACTAGCCATATACTGTGTATCACACGAACCCACTATAAATACCCTAAGCCCCAATCATAAAGTATGTACGTAACACAGTTGCCTTACCTGTTTTGGTAGCTGGAGCCCTAGGATTCGGGATCCAGGACCTGACCTGGGCTGCCAAACTGCAGAGTTCCGGCCGTGGGGCCTGGCGGTAAAATAAAGGTTGTATATGCCATGCAGAGACATATCTATACATATACATATATATATATGTATATATATATATATATATGTATATACATATGTATATATGTGTATACATATATATATATATATATATATATATATTTATATATATATATAGATATATATATATATGTGTGTGTGTGTATATGTACATATATTTAAATATGTATTGCAGACTTGCACGTATGCTTGCGCATATGCAGCTGGCCTTTGCATGTGTCGAAGAGCCGTGGGACAAGGCGGCCGAGGGAACTCTTCCCACTACCTCGAGTTTGTGGCTTGGGGTTCACTATACTGAACTTAGAACCCTGGCAAAAATTATAACTTTAGCTGTTTCTTAGGGATTATAGTAACCCAAATTATATTTTTTTGATTTCTAAGTACCCCTAAGTTCAGGGCTTAGCTGGGGGCTTAAGGCAGGTTGTGAGATGCTTAACTCCGGAACACCTTCAGCCAGACAGCGTGATCCGTAAACCCTAGTGTTCGGGCCTTCAACGGGGGGTGATAGCTATTATATAAGGCCTCGAAATCAAGGCCCCTGAAGACCTAAACCCCGATTTCCTCGAGCTTCCAGTCAGGTCGCCAGACGGCCCCACGATCACCACGAACTGCCCCGGCTCAATGCAGAAGGACAATCCCTTCGGGGAGGCGCAGGGTTCAGGGTGGGTTTACGCTCTCGCAACTCGGACACAGCCAGACGAGGTTCTTGGTGCGCAGTCGGACTAAGGCAACGGCTCCCCGAGGCAGCAACTTCAAAGACAGCACAAAAAAAGTTGAAGCCACGACGACAGTAACTCGGGTCCCTGTTCGAGGAAGGGGCTTCAGGCAAGCCAGCCACTGTTGTAACACAGCCCGAACAGAAGGTAAGGCTAGGGTTTAGAGTTCAGGGTTAAAGTTTCTGGTTTCGGCTTTCGAATCTCACGATCGCACAGGACAGGCAAGGCTTTAAGCGACAAGTGTCCAACGTTGGGATTGGGGTTACGGGGTTTAGTGTTCAGTGTTCAGGAGAAGGGTTCTTTGCAAGGGGCTATGGAGTTTCCGGGGTTTGGAGTGTTTTGCAGAAGGTGCCAGGGAACTGGAACTACTGTTCGGTATTCATCAGGGATGCCAAAAGCCAACATGCAAAGTTTTTCTCCTGGCAACTGGAAGCGAGTCCCTTACCAAGAGCCCAGTCGGTGGCAGAGACGGATCTACTGGGTTCGGGTGCGTCCTCGGCCATAATCCAATTCCAGCTTCAACCTTTTTCCCAAATCTCTCAACTCGGTAACCCCGTAACCTTAATTCTAAGGGTCTAAGTACCAAATTATCATATACTCTCCAAAAGAGTATCCTACAAAACTACTATCATAAACCCGAGTACCCGATAATTGGGTCCTTTGGACCCTTAGGGTAAGTCTTGCACCCTATGCCGAAGGCCCTCACCGCTAAACACGATTGCAGCTCTGCTCCCTTCCTGCAAAATCCAGGGGAGGCTGGTCTCGTAGCGGAACCACCTGACAAAAGGCAACATCTACGGCAAGCTGGAAGCTCACTTCATTAATATGACACTTTTGCTTTCTGTTTTTGTCCCTCCTACTTTTGCTTTCTGTTGGTGTTTAGAGTTCAGAGGGTTCCGGGTTTAGGCTTTTTGGGGATCAGGCAGAATTTTGTCAGTGTTGCCGAAAGCTGAGGGCGCCACACGTCGCGAAACTCCACCAAAGGGCAGCCTGCCGCATCTGTTTCCATAGGGGTCCAAGTTTTAGGTTTTCGATGGCCAAGTTGCTGCACTAATTACTGGGAAGTGGCACAAGATGTCGGGTTCATGGTAAGGCGATTATTTTGCATACTGCCGGGGGTCGTCCACGTCTCGAAATGGCAGTGCAACCTGTGCTTGGTGTAGCTGTGTTGCTTACAGCTCCGATTCAGGCAACCACCAGC
The DNA here is from genome assembly GCA_905221615.1 of Symbiodinium sp. CCMP2592. Lineage (NCBI taxonomy): Eukaryota > Dinophyceae > Suessiales > Symbiodiniaceae > Symbiodinium > Symbiodinium sp. CCMP2592. The sequence continues at coordinate 950,287 of CAJNDT010002557.1, forward strand.
TGCCACGATCACCAGTATCCTCCTCAACAAAAACTCAAACTTTCTCGGGTGCCAGAGCATTAATCTCAAAGCCCAAGCAATTAGAACAGTGCCTTGGGTTGATTGCTGACATGAGCCAGATTCGACAGATTCAGAATAGGGCTCAAGATCAATTCTGATAACTAGACGGCATACCCTAAACCCTAAACCTCGGTTTCGATGGTAAACCTCGAACCTTCCCTTCCGGAGGAACCCGCGGGGTCCTCCGCAGAACCTTCAACCCGGCGAGGCCTAGTGTGCCGCTGCATTGCCCCCCCAGAGCTGCCAAGCCAGGTCTTTCTGAAGTGTAACATAACCCTGCAATAGTGACTATAAGGATTATATTAGGGCCCTATTATATTCCTATTAGACCACTATTACAGGGTTGGGCCTCTTCTAAGTTTCAGCTATCTAATTCCGTTCGTTGCTTCCAGAAAAGCCCCCCCAAACCGTAGACCTCCCGACTCCTCCTCATTCTGAACCCGAACGCCGACCTCCCAGCTCGACAAGAAACCCGAAGCCAAACCATCACCCCAGAGCCCCTAAATCCTAACGCCCTTGTAGGGCCCTTCGCATAAAACAAAAGAAGAGTACACTAAATTTATGTGTATTGCATACCAGAATACAGTTCAACATATAACACAGCTGCAAAAAGGTTCTTCTAGAACCTCGAAAGGAACCTTGCGCTGGGCCTGGGGCAGCCTGTGGGAGGTTGGACAGTGTCTCTGCCGAGAACTCCGAGCCGAGCTGCCTCGTCTTCTTCGGGCTTAGGGTGTTTAAGGCTACCGAGAGGCTCCAGAGTAGTTCCTTTTTAGTGCTTATGTATAGAATCCTATAATGCTCATCCCACAAAAAGAACTACTACGGAGCCTATGGGTAGGCACATCTCCTTACGGTTTAAGGTTAAACACGCTTCATTGGGGTTAACCCCCACAAGTACTACACCATGTGCCTAAACTTTCCCCCCCTCCACGTCCAAGAAGCCGAAACCCAACAAGCTCCAGGTTTCTTGTCCCTCCTACCTAGCAAGGACGAAGCTCCAGGTTTAAGGTAAAAGCCAGAAAGTTGGAATATGATTATCCTAACCCTTGTATGGTAAATTATAGGGTATCCTACCATGAAACCATATTCCAACTTTCTGGAGTTCCCTTTAGGGTTTAGGGTTTTTCATAAGCACCTCCTAGCCTGGAATCCTCGCTTAAAACTTGGTGCAAAACCTAACAGGCTGCTAGGGCCCGGTCATCCCCCTACACCCTTTTATGCAACTGGGCTCCAGCACACCCCAAACCCTGAACTTTATTGTAAACCTTGTATATAAGCCCTCTAAATCCTATAAACAACCTAAAGAGCCTATAAGTCCTGTGAACCCTTTTTCATCTTCTAGACCCCATAAACCCTCTAAGCCCTAAACCCCAAAACCCTAAACCCCCTAAAACCCTAATCCGTCCCGTGGCCTCCGCTCCAGGGCCTCGGCCGCCTCCAGCTCTGAAGTTGAGCGGTTGAGCAGCCTCGAAGCTCTGCTTAGAGGCCCAAGGGGACTTAGTAAGTGTAGGTTATAATAATAATAAAAAATATATATATATATATGTATATATATGCATATATATATATATATATATATATATATATATATTGTTGTTTTTATAAAAGTCTATATATGTATACATATATCAACAATTATAAGGACCCTATAAATGGAGTTACCCCAATGATAGCCCTACTTGGAACCTACTTACTAAGTCCCCTGGGCCTCGAAGCTCTGGGAGCTCCCTGGGCGGGGGGGGTGCTACCATGGCCCCCTGAAGGGTACTACAAGTATACCGGTATATGGTTAATATGTGTCTCCATTAGTACACATACATACATATATATATATGCATACATACATACAGGAAAGAGAGAGAGAGAGAGAGAGAGAGAGAGAGAGCTTGCATATATATATATATATATATATATATACATATGTGTGTGTGTATGTATGTATGTATGTATGTGTATGATTATCTATGTACGTGTGTAAGGATACTGTAGTACTCAACTGAGGGTAGGGTGCATAAGAACAACAAGGGCACTATAGTCCTAGAACGGATCTATGTTACCACAAGCGTTCTGTAAGGATACTATGTAGAAGTACGACGAGGGTACTATGGTACTGTACGCTACTACGTTACTATGAGGATTTAATCAGGGTTCAATCTAAAGGCTGCTTTATTACTATCAAGATTCTATCAGGAGTTCAACAAAATTTCTATGAAGGTATTGCAAAGGACGTAGCAAACATCGACTTGAAAACCCGTTAAAGACAACCATAACACTAATGTCCAAATAAACCTGAACTTCAAACAGATCAAATGACCCGAAAGCTCTGACTTGACTTTTTGTGAACCGTAAATCTTACGCCTGGAGACCCTGACCCTAACCCCCGAACACCTTAATTAATCTTGAACCCCTCCTATGCCGTGCAGCCTAAACCCCGCACCCTAAACACGTAAACCCCAAACTCCTAAACCCTACACGACGCAACTCCTAAATCCTAAACTCCTAAACCCTGAACCCGCCCCTAGATGCCTATAAGCACTCTGTCCTCTTCAAGCTGCATCCTGGCATCCTCGAGGTCGACGAGGGCCTGCCGCGCTTGCCTCGGCGATCGTTTGGGTTTAGGGTTTAGGGAAGCAAGGCCCGCCAAAAGTAGGTAAAATACTGGCCCAACACCAATAAAAAGACTACTTTTCTACATAATCCTGGGGTCCAGGTAGGGTTTAGGGTGTCGGAACCCAGAGGGTCCAAGTGTGTTGGGTGATACTCTGCCAAACCATATAATGAATCATCATATGGAAACCCTACTTTCTATCTACAGGAACTTAGGACCTTTTGGGAGGGTCTGAGCGGTCAGCGTTGGAGCTTGCGGGGAAGTAGGTATCGTGAAAGCTTGAAAGGCTACTAGCTTTGTTTGCAAGGGTTCCTTCATACTAATTAAATATATACCATACTATACCTCAAAGCCCCATTCAAATCAATAAGGCCTCTAATTAAGCAACACAGGCCTTATGGCTTTGGTTGACAGCTTGTGTGTCGGGTTTCGCAAGCTTCTATCAATCCAACTCTACAAGCTGGAAAGCTCTGCGCAGCACCACGAAAATGGAAGGCGCCCCTTCAACAATGCGTTACCATGCGGGTTGCTATAAACGAAGGTACCTTTTGAGGGCTACCGTTCACTAGGCATGCACTACCCAAACCTTCCAAAATCCTTTAATTAAGGCATATACCTTAAATCATATTAGGGACCCTGCTATCATGTAAGGTATATTCCTTAATTAAGGGGTTTTGGAAGGTCTGGGTACCCCACGTTCAGCTCGACTGGAATCTCGGCACCACACCATTTTTAGACCCAAGGCATGAAACCCCGAATGCAGGATCCCCAGATCCGAAACCGTTAGCCTCAAACCCGCATGCCTGACGTCCTAAACCCCCCGAATAAAGACACTCCCAGGGCCCGAGCAAAAAAACAAAAAATGAAACCAAACAAACTTATTACCCTCCTGAGGGCTACTTGCCATGATTGCCTTATACAGATCGATAGCTATCTAAATAATGTGTTATATGTGTGTGCACGTGTATGAAGTAATCTTTTTGGTGTTCATGTCCTAAAGAGTCCTATGTACCGATATAGTAGAATGTAGCGTTTCCATTTTGGGAACTACCATAATGACTTAGGGAAGTCTCCCCCATAACACTACATAGGACCCTTTGGGTGTATCAGGCCTTGAGTTGAACCCCAGGATCACAGACTCTGGGCCGAACTTGAAACGTTAAACCCAACCAAAAATCTCAGACCCTGAACCAGAAATCCGAACACAAGACAACAGAACCCACTCCCCGAGGTGAGCGTAACGCAAGGGGCCTCAATAAATTGAACAGGGTTTCGGGGTCTAGTATACAAAACAAGGAACCCTCAAAACCCTGTTCTGATTCCCAAAGGGTCCCATATACCGATATAGTAGAATGTAGGGTTTCCATATTAGGAATTACGATTATGACTTGGGGAAGTATCCCCCCATAACAGTACATAGGACCCTTTGGGATTGTTAAGGCCCTTCGTTATGGCCAGGGGGCCGTATATAGAAGCCCAAGAACTGTAACGGCGCCCACAGCTGGGAAACGAGACCTTAGACTTTAAGTCTGGGGTTTTATGTGGGAGCTTCCGAAAATGGGGGACCTTAATCTAGTACCCTAAATAATAGGATCCTTATTATAAGGACCCCAAAATAAGGCACCCCCTATTTTCGGAAACCCCCATGTGGAGTTTAAGGTTTGAGTCCAGGGATTAGAGCCGTCGAGGGTTTAGGGTTTTTCCCTCCTACTTAGCAGAAACGAGGCTCGCAGTTGCAGGGGTAACTTCCAGGGTTTAGGGCCGTTTAGGGTTCCGCGGCCGAGGTGTTTCAAGAGTCTACAGTAGGAAGGCTGGGATTTCGGCTTGCGGGTGCTATAGGGGCCTGAAAATTATTTATTAGACGGAGTTTTGGGACCCGCTAGAGTCTAACTATAACCAGGAGCCAACAGAAAATCGTTTAGGTAATAGCTCGGGCTCTTACGGTAAGGACCCTGTAAAACAGCATTTGTACCCCGTCCAGTAGCCCGAGAGATGCAGCTCCCCTACTAGAAGACCTAAATGTGCTTTTATACATGCCTCTGCATATGCATATGCATATATATATATATATATATACCTATGTGGATGCATCTGTGTATATGCTGAACCCCATGGATCTACTTTTTTGTGGCAGGGGGACACTGTATGAGTGAACTGTAGCAAACAAATACATTTGTATATGTATATAAGTGTAAATATATATATATATACACACATAAAGATCTGCACACATGTGCATGAGTGTATAGATACTGTTACATATGTATATATATATATATGCATACAGCATATACACAAATTCAAGCACACGCACACACACACACACTCGCGCGCGCACACACACCCACACACACACACACATATGTATATATGTACATATGTATATTAGGCATCCCGGTATGTACCTGCCTCTTTGGGGAGGCTTCACATGCAGCGGATACACCTACTGCCATGCTCTGACCGTCCGACCCCAGCAGCACAGCCCTAAACCTTGCGCCCCTAAGCACGAAACCCTAAACCCCACTAACCCCCGAGCATGTTGACACGAGTCGAAAAGGCTCGGACCTTTGACATGGGTGACGAGTGAGGGGCCTGGAACCACTGTAAGTCGCGTAACCTAGAGACTCTACCCGAGGTTGAACGCCCCAAAGCCAAAAGCCAAAGCTCATCTCGGACAAGGGGCCCTGAACCATGGGAAGATCGCCAACTGAGGCGGCGCCGCTACAGACCTAGACGCTTTGTTTTTCGGGTTTGGGGTGTCAGAATATGCAGATACTAAACCCATCCCTATAGCCCGCAGTGGTTAACCCTACTGTGGTGTGAACATGCAGGTTCGGGTAGGGTTTGCAGGTACAGAGACGCTCTTCATACTGCTGCACTGCTCGAAGGCCCGGCTTTCCTTCGGGGGTATATAGAATACAGTACCCGCAAGAAGTTACAGGCTATCTGCTCTCCTGCTTAGAGCAGGTGGCGGAACATAGCTGAGGTGTCGGGCATGCAGAACCCTTTTGGAGTTCCCCTGCACCTGCCCAGTGACCATGACATGATACTAGAGAGGCCTTAATAATTAGACTACAGTTTTGAGGCCCAAAATTTTGTGAATATAATTAATGAGGAACCCCCAAAATAGTATTAGTGACTCTGGCAGGAGATGCCATGGAGCCGTTCTTCTTGAAATGGACTTATCTAGGGTTTCAGCACTTCCTGTTTGGGGTACGTTCTCTAACATGGCTTCGGGCTTAGGATAGAGTTTGAAGACCTGTTAGACGTGTGCAGTGAACGCAGCTGTACGCTCCAAGCAATGACAAACCCAAACATTGCTGAGGTAAAAGGCACGGCGTGCCACCAGCATCAGCGCCACACCAAGACCGCAAGCAGTGATGGCCTGCACGCAAAACGTGGGTCATGACTTGATACTGTATGGTCAAGGGTGTTCCAGCCTCACTCTTCCGATTCCCATGTCTCGAAGCTAGCTGATTCCCGTGTCTCAAAGCTAGCTCCTCAATTGCAGGCCTCGTTTGATTTAACCCCGGAGCCCGACCTCCACCTGAGCTGTTTCAGCACCACACAGGCCAGCCCCAAAACCCAAAACCCTAAACCCTTAACCGTGGAAACTTTAAGCCCCAAACCGATGGCCTGCTGCCCTGTCGCTAGGACAGTGGCCGCCACATCGGAAGATTGCTGGCCTGCAGAATTCTAAACGACGACTGGCAAACCCTGACCGTAACTCGAAGCCTTGGAGTCAAACAGGTAGCTGTCAAAATTCGGGTCCCTTTTTGGGTCCGTACTGTATTACGGCACCCAGGGTACCCAACAAGGGACCCTAATTTTGACAACCACCCAGATGGATACGTTTGGGTCTAGAGTCTTGAGTCGAGACGTCCAAAACTTATGCAAAAGAGGGGCATTAGCAATAGAACAGTTTTTTTCGGGGTGCACGTGGTACTCCAAGTCTGTTTGTGACGATAAGGACATACGGACATGACATACTATTACTAGATGTTGCTGTTGATTCGATAATCCGAGATATTACTGATAGTATGATTGCCCTTGTTGTTGTGATTTGTAAGTAGTCTTGTCTAAGTGCAGACTAAGTATCAATGTCAGTGTAATTCTCATTGTTCCAATTATTCTGATTGCTACTGATAACCGTAGTATTCTTATAGTGTTGCGGCTTGGAGGGTTGGAGGTCGAGGGGTGTGGCTGGTCAGATGGTTTCGGATCACAACATCTAGTATATACGAGGCCCGCTGATTTAAAGAGCCTTGCTGGGGAATAGTGTAGTCTGGCTATGGTAAGGAACCGTAAGGCATGCTATTGCCAGCTATTCAGGCTTCGATGCTTGCCCCGGGATCCTACCCTAGGGATCAAAATAGCCCAAAAGCCTTATATAGTATGGTCTTTGGGCCCCAAAACCTTAATATATGAGTCCTTAGATCCCCAGGGCTATAGGGTGACGCAGGGTTTACTATAATATTACTGATACTAGGGCCGTCCGGATATCCCCATAAAATGCTTATGCTTATGTGCTTTTTGGGCCCCTAATATAATAGCCATAGTGATAGTAGTAATAATACCAAATAACGAGGTCCTACATGCCGTGACGTTTGTGAGCATTGAACTCTACCTAGAAGAAACCAGGGTCGTGAAAAAGGTAGATGTAGGGTCATACCTCCCGTTTTACAAGTCCATTAGCTACTCTAAGTAACCTCAAGCTTAGGCCCGAAAAAAATCCACAAGTTCAAACTCCCAAACCCCCGCGCCCAAGACCCCAAACCCAAACAATATCTTGAGCCCGAAAGCCAGAGCCCTAAACTCCAACAGCCAACACCCGGTCCCAAACTTCAAGCCCTCAGCCCCCATAAACAGCAACAAGGATAACAATGATAACAATAATGGCGATTATCTTAACAAGACTGCTAACAACACTGGCAGTAGCAACACTACAATCAAATATACAACTATCTTTTGCATGGTTCGAGATTAATATTAGATCCTTGTCAATGAGTCAAAGGAGGCCCCAAAAAGCCCTTGTGGCGGATCCTCGCTGCAAAGCACCCCAAAAGCGCCCGAAGCGGCGAAGAACGCGTTTCTGGGCGGCAAGGAGCCGCACTTGCTCGCCTTATGGGGTTTAGGGTTCAGGATTTCGGGTTTAGGGCTTCTTAGCGTTTAGGGTTTATAGGAGGGTTTGGGGTTTAGGGGTTTAGGGGTTTAGGGTTTGGAGTTTCGGACTTTGTGATAGGAGGTGCAGGGACCTACTATATACGGGGTCGCCAAGACGATTGTGCTAGGGCCTTTCATGTGTTGCTAGGGGCTAAGGACCAGGTTTTTAGAATATTTCGGGCTTCTGGCAGTGCTCCTTCCATCCCTGAGCTCCGCCTGCCGGGGTTGTATCTTTTCCATCTGTGCCTGTTTAGACTCATGTTAATTACCTTCTATTTGCCTTTAGTTTGCCTTCTTTTCAAACTGACATCTGTCTTTGTCTCCATGAATCGGACCTTCTAAGCTTTAGAGTTTTTTCCCCTCCTACTTGGCAAGGACGAGGTCCGCATTGGAGGTTTAGAGTTTAGGGTGTAGGGTATGGGCTTTACGCTTTCGCAACTCGGACTCGCCAAACGAGGTCTCTGTGTTCGGGTTGCCCAAGGGTTGAGGGTGTAGGTTTCAGAGTCAACTTCTGATGTTTGCCTTTGTTGGCATCGGTAACACCTTGAACTTCTGGAGGAATCACTTCCAGCTTGGATACTCACAGTTCCTGCATTGCTTTCTCGGACAAACCTGAGGAGGCCTTCAACAAAAAAACTATAAACAACGCGATTCCATTATCGTGCTGATGCTCTGCTCCAACATACACATCCATCGAAGCCTGGAAGAATGGGACTCTCAATCAGACCTGGTCTTCTTTGTAATTTAGGGTTTAGGGCTTTAGGGCTTAGGGGTTCAGGGGTTTCGGTTTTATTGTGCTGACTTCCTAGGATATCCATAGGCTTACCTACTCACACTCTGAGTTGTAATACTTTGATATGGATAACCATGCTATGTACTACTGCCTCTTTACGGCATGAGTCCTACAATTATTGAGAACATACTGCAGCCCAACAAAGATCAACAATAAGGAGCAACATGTAACGGTGTGTGCATGGACCATTCTTAGGGCGGTAGGCGGAGGGGGTAGGGGACTATACTTCCTTAAACAAGCCCGTATTGTAGAAATTAAGGCTCCCTACCGCCCTCCCCCTTACCCACCTAAGGGTCCATATGATGTATGGGTTGTCTTTGAGACTTCGGCTCGACTCTCTTTAACTCTGAGACAAAAGCCGCGTGACAATTCAGCAAGGCATCGTTGGCCTGCGTCGCCTCAGATTCCAGGCAGCATCGGTCAAAAAAACCTGATCCACTACCTACCTCGCTCAGAATCTATTTGCCTGAGGAGCATACAGGTCATGGTACGTGGTGGTTTCTGAGTCGTTTGGAGCCCATTGGCTGGATGGTACCCTGTTCTGGAGGCTGCAGCAGAAGTACATCGCAACGGGTGGCAGAGGGATGCCCCACAGGGAAGGCTGCAACAGGCCACCCATCGACCCCTTACACTCAAACCCCTCTATAGGGGCCTTAATGATTAGAATAGGGTTTTGAGGCCTATTATATTATACCATAACTCTAAGAAGGAACCCCCACACTGATGTAAGTAATTGTTAAGGCTCCTGTATTAGACCCCTAAACCCTAAAAACCAAAAGACGTAGACTAGTCAGGCTTGTCTCCCATCTCAATCAGTAGGACACATCCTCAGGTCCCCAACCCAAAGGGTCCTATGTACTGTTATGGGGGTTGCTTCCCTAACTCATAATGGTGATTCCTAACATGGAAACCCTACATTCTACTATATCGGTCAATAGGACCCTTTGGGTAACCCATGAAGGGCAAGCCCCTGAGAGTTTATGGTGGAAGGTTTAGGCATTAAGTTTAGAGCGTGGCCCGTAACCCCCAAACTATTCACACTTCACCAAAGCCCTCCAATGCTTAACCCTGCAAAACCAATGCCCAAAACTCCCAAGCCCTGTACCCCAAACCCCCAAGCACTAAACCTTATAAACCAATACCCTTTTCAGCATGGGCTTGGATTGTGTGCCAGCGAACACTCCTCCAATACACTAAACCCTAAACCACCAAAGGCTCAACCCTAAGCCATCCTAAACCAAAACCCTAAGCCCTAAACCCCCAAACGCTTAACCCCAAACCCAAACCCTAAACTCTAAACCCCCAAACACTTCACCCTTAACCCATACCCTAACCCTAAACCCAAACACTGAACCCTATAAACCCAAGCCCCTATTCTTTGCCAAAGATACCTGGGCCTTAACCGAGCCCCAACCGATATTACAATATAGTATACTTGCAAACTAATATAGGAATATAGTAAAATTACAATACAGTATACTTGAAAACAATATAGGAATACAGTATAATACGGTATGGTACAATTTGTTTAGCATAGAGGTATATGCATAGTGCGGAGTACAAGGGAACACTGCTAAGTGGCAGGGTGCGGTGAGTTGCAGCGCATACCCCAAAGTGTCCTGGGTACTGTTATGGGGAATACAAAGCCCCCAAATCAAAATACTCAATTCCCAATATAAAGATCCTACATTCGAATTACTACTGTACAGGTACTTTACGACTGTTTGGGATATGGCACAGCTCCACGATCGAAACTGCTACGCCCTCCATCCTGAACAGTCTTCTCCAACCTGCAAGGAGCTCTTCTTAAAAGAAGAATTCTTCATACCGACATTCGCTAATTACTCTGTTCAAGACCAAGTCTCCTGCGCGTCGTCAAATCGATTTTCCGTTCGCCGGGCTCGGCCAACCCACCCCACGGATAGCCACGTCGTGAAGAGAAAGTACAAGCAGACCTTAAGAAGCATCTTAAGCTGAAGCCCCACACCCTCATCCATCAGGATTTATAAGACTCAGGGATTGGGGTGGGGGATGGAAACGCTGCTGCCAAGGGTGGTGATGCTGCGGTGGTGATAACGACAAAACTCGCACGCGGATGCCCATGCTGTTGTGCCGATGACGTCGTTCTCGCTGGCAGTGTTTTCAGCGCTCGCGCTTGACATAGTCAGACGAGGATAAAGGCGGTGTTACATGAGTGATGGTAACGATGAGGCTCATGATGCTGCTGCTGATGATTCTGTTGATTGTTTGGTTGATCGATTGACTGGTTTGATTGCATGACGTCACAGCAGCCGAGACTGAAACCGTAGCACTAGCCAGAGCGGCAAAAGTAGTGAAAGCAGTTGCAGCAGCAGTAGCTGTCGGGTCGCGGCAGGAGGAGGAGGACGACGACGACGACTACTACTACTACTACTACTACCACTACCACTACCACTACCACTACCACTACTACTACTACTACTACTACTACTACTACTACTACTACGACTACTGCTACTACTACTACTACTACTACTACTGCTACTACTACTACTACTACTACTACTACTACTACTACTACTACTACTACTACTACTACTACTACTACTACTACTACTACTACTACTACTACTACTACTACTACTACTACTACTACTACTACTACTACTACTACTACTACTACTACTACTACTACTACTACTACTACTACTACTACTACTACCTGCTCCTGCTGCTGCTGCTGCTGCTGCTGCTGCTGCTGCTGCTGCTGCTATTGCTACTCCTACGACTACTACTACTACTACTACTACTACTACTACTACTACTACTACTACTACTACTACTACTACTACTACTACTACTACTACTACTACTACTACTACTACTACTACTACTACTACTACTACTACTACTACTACTACTACTACTACTACTAACTACTACTACTACTACTACTACTACTACTACTACTACTACTACTACTACTACTACTACTACTACTACTACTACTACTACTACTACTAAACTACTACTACTACTACTACTACTACTACTACTACTACTACTACTACTACTACTACTACTACTACTACTACTACTATACCACTACTACTACTACTACTACCACTACGAGAGCTAGGCTTGTGCCAATACTTGTACTACTAATAGTACTGCAAGTGCTAGCACTGGAACCGGTAGCACCGGTACACATACTAGAGCTAGTGCTGTAGTATCTAAACCATGAGTACTACTAACATTAGTACTGGTGACTAGTCTATCCCGGTGAGGGTTTCGGAAACCCAATCAGGCTCAACGATTCAGTCCAACAGCGCGTGCCCGCACAGGATCGGCAGCTGTTTTGCGGCTCTTGCATTAAGTGCGGACGGTCCGTATCAGGTCTGAAAGCTTTTTGCTCAAAGCCTTTATGCCCTACGCTCTATGAGCGATGGAACAGGACCGGACCATACATCAGTGCTACACCCGTCGGGCTGCCGTAATGAACCCTGTTCGTGCAGTCACTGGCAATGATTCAGAGTCCAAGCGCGGCTATTTGCTCTGCTAAAGACTTGCCCAGCCTTCGCGAGCAAATTGAAAACGTTCCCGCAGTTGCAGCTGTGTGCAACCTGAACTGGTGTACGATTATTCAAGTTGAGCTTGTGTAGATCAGCCCGGGCGAAAACCAGCAGGCGCGCAACTGGCAGGACGCCCCTTGCAGACGCAATATGCAGAGCCGTACTGCCGGTGTTGTCCTCAGCTGCTTTTCCCAAAACGAATCTGATGCGGGCCCACCCTCCTTACAGACCGGACTTGTAGTTGAATTACAAGCATGCAAGTCCTGATCTCCTGGGGACTCCTAATCCCTAATCGTGAAGTCTGTGCATATACACTCAGATGCCAAGAATCGGAGAAGTTTATGTCAGCCTGCTTCTCAAGCAGCAAGCGGACGACGGCTACATGGCATGACCCGGATGCGTCAGAAGAAGAGCCTTTGTCATGAAGCACCTCTACGTGGCCTCCCCAACTTGCTTCATGCAAAGGAGTACTGCCACGGTCGCTGGCAAGGTTGACATCGGCACCAGCAGTTAGCAGCAAGCGCACGATCTCCACGAAGCCCCGACCAGCCGCTGTCTGCAGTGGGGTGATCTTGTCAATGTCGGCCTTGTTGACATTGACAGAAGCCTCTAGGAGCACTCTGACAACTTCGACCAGGCACCGCCCGCTAGCGATATGAAGCGGGGTCAAACCTGAGCTGTTCCTGGGCCCTTCAACAACTAAAAGTTGTCTTCCCCCTTAGGGAACATCTCTATCAAACTGTAAACTGCAAAAAAAGGCAAGAAGGGCTCAGCAACCACACTTGTCAGGCTTGTCTTTGTTAATCTTCGATGTCAATAAAAGTTGCACCACCTGCACAAAGCCGCTGCCACAGGCCTCAAAGTGCTCTCAGGTGGATTTCGTGGCTCTAATCCTGAACCCGTAACCGTTTGGCTGGGAACCCTAAACTATACTGAACTTAGAACCCAAGCAAAATTATAATTTTAGCTGTTTCTTAGGGATTATAGTAACCAAAACTTGAAAATATTTCTAACCCTAAACCCAGGCTGGAGGCCTCTACACCCCAAGCGCATCCGAGTCGCGATGTGCAAGGAGTTGGAGCCAGTCTTATCCGGTCTGTTGGCATCAGCCGAGGCCTTGCAATCCCTAAGGGTCCATGTACTCATATAGTATCTACGTTGGCCTTAATGTAGTCCCTATATAGGTACATGGACCCTTAGGGAATTTGGGTCAAGAAGCATCGGCCCGGACTCACAAACAAACTCCAAACCCTCAAGCCCTCGAGCCTCGAACCCTTAAATTGTAGACCCTTCGAGCATCCTTTGAAACCCTAAACCCGGACCCTTTTTGCACAGGCGTGTGTGAATCCCGCCTGGATGTGTCGCACCCGTTCTCGGAACAAGGCCAGACACAGAACGAAATCATAAACCCGGACCCCAAACCCTTACCCTAAGGCCCTAAACCCTAGAGCTCAAAGACCCGGGACAGGGGAAATCCGTCCAACCACGAACTTCCCGCAGCCTGTCCCAATTCCTTTCTATGAAGGTCTTTCGGTTTTTGTTTGCAGCAGAGTTTCAAAGTGGCACATAGACAAAACGATCCTAATTTAATTTCGGAGTAAAAGGGCGCCTGTAATGAGAGGGATTCCGGAAAACCCTAATTGTGAGATCCTTCTGTTGCGGTGGTCTTCTGGACCGATTTAGAGGGCCTTCAGGGATACCGAACCCTGAAACACCCCAAACCCTAAAACCCCAAAACCCCAAAGCCCTGAAGTTAAAACCCTAAACCCTAAAGTCCAACCCTTAAAACCTAAACCTTCAAACTCTCGAGCCCGACCTGCAAGAGCACCTGCACGACTTGCCCGAAATTGCCTCCGGTAGCCACCTGGTGGTAGTCACGGAGAGAATGCCTACGTCTTACCTCCCAAAAAAAAATTACCAATACTGTGTTCCGGGGTTCCTTTAAAGGCTACCTTAAAAGGGCTCTATAAGGGTCCACAGTAGGGTTCTGTAATATAGGGGCCTAAATAACTACCAATAGCATTTTGGGGGGCTCTTTGTTATGGTTATAGTATAGTGGGCCCCAAAACCCTGTTCTAATTATTAAGGCCCCAAATTGCCCACGAAAGGGCTTGTGCAAGGAAGTCACCACATGAAGCCCTAAATACAGCCATGTCTTCCAGGACCAGGCGGGTGTAGGAGTACTCGATCCCCAACCGAAGCTAGTCCGATTCTTGCTTTTGGCCGGCCCAAAAACCTTGCCTCCTATGGAAACGGCGTTGAGGCTTCAGGGCCTACTAGGGTTTTCCTAAACACTTAATGAAACCCTAAAGCCGTTTTACTAGCACCGCATCCCTGTTTTGGTCGCAGAAAAAGCTCCACCTGCAACGGTGTGGAGCCGATATAGTTCGCCTTGTTCATATCAGCTCTTGCCTCAAGGGCTAAGCGGCAACGGTTTAGACGGTTTCGGGTTTCAAGTCTAGGCTAGGGTCTGGGTGCATGGAGGCAGGGAGAGGGTGTGGGGGTTGGGGACCTATGGCGACTTGCAGATGGGAATCTGCTGAGTCTGGAAATGCCGCTCTGGCTCTCTCTACGCCCAATCTGGCTTAAAGGAGGCTTCAAGGCGGCTTTGAAGGGGCTTTAAAGATGGCTTGAAGGGGGCTTTAAGGGGGCATTAGGAATTGGAACAAGGTTTCTGCTCCGTTGAAGTTGACTGTAACAAGGAACCCTGAGGAAAATATTATTTAGGCTTCTAGATTATTTGATTGCGATATTCGGGTCTCATGTGTTCCTGAAATTGTCAGAAGCATTTGTGGCCTGGCTTCGTCAAGCTTTATCTCTAACGAGGCACGCCAACCGATACTGGGTTTAGAAGCCCTAGCAGAAGTACAGAACCTGCCAAAACATCCTGTGAATCCCAATAACGCCTTTTATAAACCCCTCAAACCTAGCCCACACCCCACACCCTGAACCCCGAGCTCGAGGGGAAGCAAGAGTGCTCACAGAAACTAATGGGTATGTAGATCCTGATGAGGAAGTCTCCTACCGCTAAGGCCCTTAAACGTTTCACCCGGGTTTAAGAAAGTAGGGCTTATCCCCATGTTGGGATTTACAAATGGGCCCCCCGTGCTTTGAGGGCCTCAATGCTAGCAACCCCGCCACATTCTGTTTTAAAGTAGAAAGTATATTAAACAGAGTCTGATTCTGTCTATCTACTCGGCACACAGCAGTGACGACGCAACAAACACACGAACAAAATCGATGTCGGTGGTTGCAAAAGAAGACATCCGTAACACCACCGCTTGAAGTTTCGCATTCCAGCCTTCATGAGATATCGCACGACATCCGTGTTCCCAGTGCTTGCCGCCTTGCAGATTGGAGTGCAGTCATCAGCATCGGCCTTATTGGCGTCAGCCTTTGCCATGAGGAGTAGGTGCAGAATCTCCAGGTTACCTTTGAATGTCGTGCCAGCACAAACAGAAGAAGGGAAATAATCACAAATACCGTTGACTTCACCAGCAATCACATCAAGAATAATCTTCAGTTGATGCTAACAATACAAACCAAAAGTACTACTGAACAATTATTACCATTACTACTAAAAATATTCATGTGTTTGAAACAATGATAATGCTGCTAGAAACAGCAATACTGAATTAACACAGTATTAACGGTCTTACTTCAATCTTAGTGCCTTTAGACCCAACAAATCACCTAAACCCTCATCTGAAGGCTGTCTCCAGGCGACCTTTGAAGGACGCCTCATACAAGGCGGTACCACCGTTCGAGCTTGCCTTGTTAAGTTCCGCCTTCGCCTGAACGACCTGAGTTCTTGATATGGAAGCCAATACCATAATAAGGATCTATAATAAATGCCGGGCACCCAGAGCAAAATGATGGGGATCGAAAGTAAATATTAACACGAACCTAGGATCCGTGGCAAATATAGGGTTTCCGCGTTTCCTTATTATGGTAACTTACGTTAAGTTCCTCAACAAGAACCCAGACACAGAGTGGACGACTGCAATGTCGCCGGACTTCACCGCAATATGCCTCGGTGAGGTGCGTTTAAAGAGTTTATGGCAATTGCGGGGTTTAGTAATACAGGGGGTTCAAGCTCTCAGGGTTTAGGAGGCCCAGTCCCCAAGTTTACTCACACTCCTACCTGTAAGTTGCACGCTTGAATTCTCGCAGGTCAAAAGGAAGATTTGCACGACCCCCGACTCGAAACTAAACCCGAGTGGCGAGCCTGTCCCCAGCCTCTCGCTCTCGCTCTCTCACACACACACACACACTATCTCTCTCTCTCTCTCTGTCTCTCACTCTCTCTCTCTCTCTCTCTCTCTCTCGCTCTCGGACTGGCGACGCAACCCCTTCAAATAAAGAAAAGTCGCTCCAATCCGAACTCAAGGTGCAACGCACTACACCCTAAAGTTCAAAACCCACCCAAAAAATTAAACCCTGAACACTAAACCAAAAAAACAGCCAAAACCCTAAACCCAAAACCCTAAATCCTAAACCCTAAACCCTAAATCCTAAACCCTAAACCCTAAACCCTAAACCCTAAACCCTAAATCCTAAACCCTAAACCCTAAACCCTAAACCCTGAACCCTAAACCCTAAATCCTAAACCCTAAACCCTAAACCCTAAACCCTTTTTTACCTAAACCCTAAACCGTCCCAAGGTGCAACAGGGTGTCACCAGCACAGGAGCCTTTGCACTCTCCTGGGCCAGGAGTCGCCTTCGCTTGCAAGAGCAAGCTCACAATGCCGATCTGCCCCTTCCTTGGCTTAGGGTTTAATTTAGAGTTTATAGATAGCTTCTCTTGTGAAACGATGTGGTACACCCCTCGATACTGAATAATCGGAAACTAAGTAGTGGAAAACTATTTAGGCCCGTATAGTAATCAGATTTGGACGGTGTAAGACCGGTCCAGAAATTTCGGAATCATCCAAACATGCTTCGTACCGCTACTATAGGGGCCTTAATAATTAGAATAGTGTTTGGGGGGGTATAGTATACCATAACTATAATGAGGAACCCCCAAAATCATTTTAAGAAATTATTTTGGCCCCAATATTGGGTTCAGGGTTGAGGGTCTGAGATTTGGGATGTCGGGTTCCTTGGAAAAAGATTCAGAATTCCTCGTTTCGGACTTCGGGTGTGGGGTGTCAAGAGGTGGGATTTGATGAAGACCAGCTTTCGTAAAAGTCTTGGTCCTATCTGTCTGTCTTCAACCGCTCACCCCTGCAAATGAGAGTTGATTTTACGGGCCATCCTAGTCTCACTTTTTCGTCTCAATGGCAGTTGCTAAAGAAATCTTGCAAACGCAGACCAGTACGAGAACAGGGGTTCCGGCTATTCGGATCCAAGCAGACTAGACACTAGAAGGAATTCCCTATTTTTGTGACGAACATTCGCCGCAATGGCTTACGGTGAGAGTCTCGTACATGTCGTTTTGTGTTTCCACACTGGAGCTTTGCAGACACACTCTGCGCATTTTTGAAGGCTCCGGTGCATGTGGAAGGACATCTCGTGTTAGAGAGTTCGCAGCGTCTCCCAATGGGATTGGTCGGTTGCCGGCGCAAATAACTCAGCAGTCGACTTCATTGCACACAGGTTTGGCACCTGATGACAACATGTGGAAATAACCCGCAAACCCTGTGTTTCTTGACCATCATCGCATTCGGAACACAAACGTCGCATTTTCAAAAAGCACTCGAGTCAAAGACATCGCAGGCCAAACAAACTGAAAGCCACAGATGAGTCCAGAGATCAGGATCCCTCCAACCAGCTTTCGAAGAAAGCAAAACCCTCAACCCCAAAACCCCCGAAGCACTCTATCACACTAAACCCTAAACCCTGTGAGCTGGGACAGCCTCCCCCCCTAAACCCTTAACGAACCGAACACCACAGAACTCGAAAGCAGGACATATTTTTGGACATATGGGGCCTTTAATCCTACCCTTCTCATAGACTGCTACTGTATTAATTGGGGTTTAGGGCTTCTTTGTCATAGTTGGGTAACATTTTACATTTTTATGGGTACTTAAACCCAATAAGGAATAAGAAGTGTTTTTTTTTTGAACGGCCCTGTTCCTCCTCTTTAGGGTTTAGGGGTTGGTTTCTATGGAGCCGCCGGGCTGCTCGAAGGCCAGCCTCAAGGGTGAGTAGCTGTTTCCATTGCTCACGAGGTTCGCGTCGGCCAAGGCTTCCAACCTGGGCCCCCGTAGAAACCCTAAACTTCAATTATCCCAGACTTAAAGCCTAAGGTCTCGTTTCCCAGCTGTGGGCGCCGTTACAGTTCTTGGGCTTCTGTATACAGCCCCCTGGGCACAATGAAGGGGCCTTAACAATCCCAAAGGGTCCTATGTACTGTTATGGGGATACTTCCCTAAGTCATCATAGTAGTTCCTGATATGGAAACCCTACATTCTACTATATCGGTACATAGGACGCTTTGGAAACCTAGTTCATGGTTGGGATAGGATTAACAATTTATGTTCGTATTCCTTATTGGTTTAAGGACCCATAAAAATATAAGTAACATGTTACCCAACTATGACAAAGAAGCCCTAGAGCCCAATTAATACAGTAGCAGTCTATGGGAGGGGTAGTATTAAAGGCCCCATATGTCGATGTTTTGAGTATTATCCAACTGTTACTGAGTGGGGGCAGTATCCAACCAATACCGCTCGGTCTCTGTTTAGGGGAATGAATACTCTGAAACCTTATACATTGAAGTGTACCCTTTAATGAAGGCATATTCTTTCCATCAGACAAGGTACAATCAGAGCTGAAAGACTGCAACACCTCTTAATGACGCCACAGCATGTGCCTAGAAGGACCCTTGTGGGGGTAAGGGGGAGGGCGGCAGGGGGCCTTAATGGTCGGGGACCCTTAATGGTCGTAATAAGGTCTTGACCAGGGTCAGTGAAAGCCGATTTTTTGGAAGTGTAGTACCGGGTCCCAATGACTTACTTGCAGGTCGGATCCTCGACTTGAAAGGTTCAGGGACCCCGGGGCAGATCTTCACACCTAGGGGTTCCAATGATTAAGCAGTCACAGCCCCTGCTGCTATGGTCTACACACCCAGACTTGCCCTCCATCAGCCCTCTACTTGCTGGATGTCTGTTGTCTTGGTTTCGGGTTTACGGTGGCTTATTGAGGTTTTGGGGCTTAGAATCAAAGAAGTCCAAATCACGATGGTAGTTGGTCTCACTACACGTGGTGATGTGTTGCTGCTTTTCTCGCTTCGCGTGCAAGTTCGCGCCGGCTCGCCCCAAAGGGCCACAGGGGAGGTAATCTAGATGCCTTTGGGGCCCATTGTACTATAATCATAATCAGGAACCACCAAACTAGTATTGGGAATTAGTGCTGCCGCTATATCCGTATTCGTGTCCCTGTGGCTTAGTGTTTAGCAGAGGAGCCTGGCCTCCAGGGCTCCAAGATCCCGATCTACTGGGAGTTTCCAAAAATAGGGGACCCTAATATAGTACCCTAAATAGTAGGATCCTTATTATAAGGACCCCAAAATAAGGTACCCCCAATTTTCGGAAACTCCCACTTCGTTGTCCAGTATCCTAGGGGAACAAAGATTACTCAAGTGGGGTATATACAGGGATCATAGTACCCGAAAGAGGTTCAAGGCTAGCTACTCAACTACTAAGCATATATAACCTAATCGCAACCATCAAACCTGACAAAAACAAGCTGAAGCATGCTTTAGCATGTCAAAGGCTTTGCGCTGCCTGCTAAGGTGAGGTGACTCCGTAGGGCCTATGGGCGCAAGCACCCGAAGCCTTCGGCCTCTTTGAAGATCAGGGTTTCAGGTGGATGTTCCTTAATTAAACGGTTTTGGAGGGTGGTGAAGGCCCGGTGATGCTTCGGCGTCGGTGGCCTTAGGCGGAAACTGAAAGAGACGATCTTCAGGCGTTTCTTTGCTATCTATGGAGCCAGTCCGTGTATGAAAACACCCTACACTTGGAGCGCATCATATTAAAGGCCGCATAGCAATCCCATTTAAGGAACCCGGGACGAAACCCCTATAGTAACTCTTAGAGGAACCCTTCAACAAATCTTTATGATATAGCAACCCTTGGAGGAAACCTTAAAATTCTAGAAATCCTTATAGGAACCCTTCTCATAATTACCCTAAGCCCTAAAGGA
The DNA here is from genome assembly GCA_905221615.1 of Symbiodinium sp. CCMP2592. Lineage (NCBI taxonomy): Eukaryota > Dinophyceae > Suessiales > Symbiodiniaceae > Symbiodinium > Symbiodinium sp. CCMP2592. The sequence continues at coordinate 970,611 of CAJNDT010002557.1, forward strand.
ACCCTTGAAGGGTACCACCCGCCATGCGCCGCCCCGGTGTGAACCCTCAGGACGTCGCCTCGAGTTCCGTTGCTGTGAGACAAGGAGCCGGGATCTGTACGACGCCCGCACCAGGACCCTCCTTGTACCCTCAAATAGGGGTATATGATCCCAAATAAGGGGCATTTAGGGTCTAATAGAGGGTAGATGGAGGGTCTAGGCATGTGTCCCTTTTTTGGGGGCATTACTGCAATCGGCCTCACGAGCCTCCTGCGAGTCAAATTCGGGTCCCTGTTTGGGCCCACAAATCGCACAGCACCCTCATAAGAAAAGACCCTAAAAGGGGCACAGTAATTTTCGAGCACTACCCATGTAGAAACAGGGTGCGGGTAATCTGCGAGGAAAGCTATCGCAGAAAGTGTTGCCGTCGAGCTACACTCGTGGCAGCTGGCTGTTGGCCTGTGTCGAAGTGAAAAAAGAACCATGGTGGCAAGGAGCTTTGTTGCAAAGGATGCTGTGACTTACATACATGTTGACAGAGCGTTGAAGACTGCGTGGCCCTTCATTTGGTAGAAACTTGAAGGCAAGCGGCGGAATCAGAGACCTACGGCCCAATCTAAATATTGGGGAAACAGAGTGACAGGACCACCGCAGATGCTCGCAGGGACCGCTTTACGCTTCTGTATGTCCCACCTATAGTCTCCATTCTAGTTCCTTTTTTTGGTTTAACCAATTATATGTTAAGGACCCTAAAAGGTAACCCCAAAAAGGAACTACAATGGAGACTATAGGCAATTTAAAAACGACTTCGGAGCCCCGGGGCCGAAGCCTCGAAACGAGCCCAATGTCGCAAAGTCGCCGAGCATGACACGAAAAGCCTATTCCCTAGGGCTCCAAGTATACAAATAGTACCTACTTTGGGGCCTAAAGTCTAGACTCTAGACATATTGCCTACTTTGGGCTATTTGGAGCCCCAGGGATTTGGGTGGTTGTCAAAATTAGGGTCCTTAAATATGATACGGCACCTATTATTTAGGGTACCCCGAAAGGGACCCTAATTTTGACAACTACCCATTTAGGAAGCCGCTCATGGGCACATCGGCGGCTCAACACTGAGGCGGGATGTCTCCGATGTCCTGCCTACCCCTGCAGAGTGGTGGAACCGTAAAGCACTGCCTCAGCCCAATACATTACCCGGCTGCATTCGGAATTTGGCCTCGTCGTTCACGAAATCTCGGACGTAGACCCATATCAATGGGGACTTCTTCGATGGTTCCGGGCCCCGACACGGGGCGAGGTTGACCGTATTGGCCGCCAGGAACTTGTTCTTGTCGTCCAACCTCCGGAGCATCACTGACGGTAGCTCATGTGCGTCTGGCGAACCAACCTGGCACTGTTCGTGCGCAAACTTCGCCACGTGCAGACGGATGCTCAGCCAATCCGATGGTTTGAGCATGGTCTGCAAGCATGGCATGCACGAGTGGATGTCATTGGGCAGGTTCTTGTCTCGCTTGAACTTGGCATGCACTTGCAGCACGTCCTGTTGGTCCGTACTGGCATCCACGAGCAGCGTAAGTTCACGCAGCTCGGGAACCGGATGCACCTTGCACAGCATCGAACTGCTCAGACTTTGTTTGGAGTAGCCACCCTCCGATTCTGCAACCGTGGACATGCCATCGTTGTCGTCTTCGGAGTGCATGGAGAGCGCTTCTGGAATCGCTCCCAGAGTTGCATCTGGCTGCAGCCTCGTATCTGGATCTTCCGTAATCGCCAGAAGGTGGAGGGGTCCTGCAGCATCCAAGAAGCGCGGCACAAGAACATGGAAAATGTCCACACCAACTCGCGAATACGCACTCGGCAGTGAGATGCGAAGGCAGGGCGGGATGCTGCAGCTTTGCTCCTGTTCCTCCCTCTGTTCCGGGTTGGCTTGCATTGCATGGCATCCGGACGAATTTCTCGAACTGCGTCCTGTCCTCCTCATCGAGTAGGTCGGTAAACTTCACGCCTTGATGAATATCAGTGGGCGTCGCTAGGACACGTCTCAAGCGAGTGTTGTCCCCGACGAAGTTGAAACTATCATCGAGCAGCACGTCTGCATCGCAGACGCCTCGCAAAACTCGCTGGAAGCCTTCCAAGGAGAGATTGGCGTCGGCCGACTGGAATGAAGCTTGGATGCAAGTTCGCACCCACTCCTGCACCATAATTGCAACACCACATACCAAGGCTAGAATGACAGACTGGCCACATAGGAAGTGCCACAGAGGAGCGCGGCGTGCCCCCTCCAGTCCGAAGTAGCATGCAACTTCCACCGCACAAATCCAGGTCTGACATGGGATGAGAACAGGCGGGTCGTGAATGACAGCCGCCCCAAACACACGGAAAGCCGCCGAGAAAACCGAGAGGAAGTTGTAGTCCGCTTCCTCTGAGCAGTGTGTGATGACGACGAAGAAAGTGTGAGCAGCATGTGCAAGCAGCATCAGCAGCCGAAGTGTGTTGAAGCTGAGATGTGATCTCGCCAACCAACAGCAGCCGAGATAATGCATCAAGACCGTCACGAACTGGACTGCAGTGACATAGTCCGGCCGCTGCTGCACGAGGAACAAGAGAAACACTACTACGATGACTTGGAGGTGTGCCAGGTATCGTAGGGCTCCCCGGAAGTGTTCCATCATCATCTTGCGGAGGGCATCTTCCATACGCTGCTCGTGCAATTCCGGCTTCTTGAACCCTTTCTCAATCCATCTCAACCAAGCCGTCGACAAGCCCTTCAAATCCCAATCCGCAACGACGGCATGGGTAGATAGGACAACTATGCCGCATGCCAGCACTGCGGGAACCGGAAGCATTGCCGTCACGGTGAACTCAGCAACTACTTTGGGCCCCTAAACAATTAACTACATATGCTGTTTTGCTGAGTTCCTTATTAATGGGCCCGCAAACACTATTCCAATTACTAAGGCTAGACGTTATAGAACCCTACTATAGATCCATTGAAGACCCCGTTAAGGCCTTTAAAGGGACCTTATTCCGCTTATTAAGACCCCTATGTTGTGCCTCAAGCTGGGTCGCCTCGGTATGCCCTCGAGCCTTCAGAAGCTCGAAGCCCTTGCCCTAGGGATCTAAGGACTCAGATCTTAAGGCTTTGGGCCCCAAAGACCATACTATATGAGGCTTTTGGGCTATTTTGATCCCTAGGGTTCTTGGGCGTACACTCTCGCAACTCGGACTCGCCAGACGAGGTCTCTGTGTTAGGGTGCACAACTAAGCTGACTACTCTACTTCGCCTTCAGTAGAAGGTGGGCTTAGGGCCTTTAGGGTCTAATGTAGACCCCTTATAATAATTAGAATAGGGCTTTGGGGGGGGGGGGGGGGGTATTATGATATAGTTATCATTAGAATATAATCAGGAACCTACGTTACACTGGCAGGCTCCATACCTTGGGTGCTGGGCTTCATGGTTTCGCCATGGCCGTCGTAACGCGTGCAGGATTCCGAAAGCCAAACCCTAAAGCCCTAAACCCTACCTATAGTCTCCATTGTAGTTCCTTTTTGGGGTTACCTTTCGGGATCCTTGATATATAATTGATCAGACCCAAAAAAGGAACTACAATGGAGACTTAGGTAAACCCGGGTTCGGCCCTAAACCTCAAGTGCTGGTTAGTTAGGCGGCAGCGTTCATGTCGGGCACTCATGGTTCAGATCGACTAGTTCAAGAAAAATCCCAGAGAGCCCAACAAACTCCCAGTCATCGGGGAATATGTATACACCTAAATAATCATAGCATTAAAGCCCCTGCAGTGTACAGTAATTATACTCCTTCCACTAGCTTGATTATAAGCAGTATTGGCTCTCTGGGTCGTTGCGGACAACCCTCAACCCCCCAGGAGGTGTTCGGGTCAAGGTGCACAGGGCTGATAGGGGTCGAGGATTAGTTGGGTCACGCGAAAAGCATAGTTATCAAACGCATAAGAACATTTTACAGATGTTGTTTGCCATCACTATTCTGACTGTGAACACATATTATGGGTCTAACTATTGCGATGATTGTTGCGTTTATTGTTACGGTGGTCGTCGCTGAGCAATAAGGGCCTTAACAATCATAACAAGGCTTGTGCCATAACTAAAAGCAAGGAACCCGAAGAAATACGATTAGCTACTCGGAATTCGTTTTGGGACTTGGTGCGCGCAAATCGACAAGGAAAAAGATTGGGAGCATCCTAAGATTGAGATTCCATAGACGCGAAAGTTCCAAACCCAAAGGCCCTCCAAGAATCCGGGAAATTTCACGCATACGAGTAGTTCCTGAAACCCTAAACTGAGAAGCTATATCTTCTGGAGCTCAAGCACTCGACATCTACACACGTAAGCCCGGAAACCCCGGTCCTGCAAAATCCGAGGGTTTGGGGTTTAACTAAAGTAGCCAAAGGTAACTCTAACATGGTAATTGTACCGATTGTGCCGGTGCTATCCCTGTTTTCAGGGTACATTGGTTACTCTAGGAAGGATTTAAACCGCCATGACACCCTCTGGACAACTCCTATGCGTGTTCGGTGTGCCCCTAGGATTAAGAAGCAACGACATCCAGCCAAGCAGCAACAGGTGCACGACCTCCAAATGGCCACCGCCGCATGCCATGAGGAGCGGTGAAATACCGTCCTTTCAGAACAGGCGTTATGCTTGCGTCTCTGGAGTAGGTTTCGCGTTTAGAGCCAGTTACAAGTTTGCGGGTAGGTGGTTCGGCCCTTACCACCCAAACCCGAACCTCGAATATTGTTCGCAACGCCCTGCTCGCCAACCTGAGCAGCAGAACACAAGGCCCAACACGGGAGCCCTCGTTTAATTAAAGTCCAACACTAGCAAAGCCAGACCCTGTGAGCCTTAAACCCTCTCCCCCCTCCCCGTCGATAAGAGACTGTTTCAAGGACCGGTCCTGGGCCGTGATGTTCGGATCTAAAGGTCGAAGTAGCAGGCTCTCCTTCGATCTTCTCCGCTCAGAGAGCTGGCCGTATAGGCTTCCGGGTTCAGGGTTCCGGAGTTTAGGGAAGTTTAGGGTCGTTGAGTTTAGGGCTTATGGGCTTGAGGCTTCAGGCCTCAAAGGGGCCTCATAAACATCGGACTGTTTCGGAGTTAGGGGCTTTTTTCTTCTAATCTACGAACAGAGCTACTCTTTCATCAGGAATGAAACGTCATCCTGACACAGGTATGGCACTCTTCGTCTGGATCATTAGGGGGTCTTCGGCTTTCTGGGTCTAGGGGGCAGGCATCTTCGTCCCGATGTGTCAAAGGCTTTTCTTCCTTAATGCTTAGACTAGGGTTTTGGTGCCCATTGTACGATAAGCCCACAAAATGGTATAGGTAATTATTTAGGCCCCTAAAAGAAAGCGCTAAACCCTGGGGTTTGGGGCTGTTGGCTGAAGATTGTCGGTCGAAGGTGGAAGCCCACCCGTTTGTTTAGCCTTCAGAGGTGTTTAGAACAGAAGTTCTGTTTGAGTTCGAGGGCTTAGGGTGTTGCGGTTTGGGTTTTAAGGGTTTTGTATGGTTTGGGGTTTAAAGACAAAGGGTGTAACGTTTAGCGATAGATAGATAGATAGATATATATATATATATATATATATATGCATAGGGTCCAGGGTTTCATAGGCTTCATAGATGGAGGGTTTAGGGTTCTTCTAAACAGGGCTAAGGGCTGTGATTATCAGGTTCCGCGTTTCTAACGTTTAACAATATCGGGTGTCGGCACACGGCTTTCTGGGCTTCCGGCTTATAGGGTTTAGCCATTTCAGGGGTTGGGTAAGTTTATAGGGCTTCGAGTCTTCTAACAAGGTTCAGAGTTTCATACGTTTTATTAGCGCGTAAGGACTGATGGATGGGGCACCCCGCTTCTGGGATCAGGGTTTATTGGAAGGGTTGATGGTTTACAAGCTTACCCTTTTGTGTTTGGCGCGCCTCGGGTTAGGTTCAACGTTTCTACTGGTTCAAGCTTCTATACTTGGAGTCTGAGTGCCCCCAGTCACAAAAGGTTAAGCTTCTACATTTCGCGCATGTGTATATATCTGTATCCAGATATACATACCTGGATATACACCTGTATATATATATATATATATATGCACACATGCACACAAATACGTATATACATATACACATGCGTACACATACACATACATACATGTAGGTGTACATGACAAAAGTATATATACAATATAACATAGTGTATACACACAAAAAACAATCAAGGTCACCGGCCCGGCCCCTAAATCCTGAATACTTTTAACCGTCTTAACCCTGAACCCCAAAGCATCCAACAGCCCCTAAGCCTGCGGTTGATGATAAATCCTGCGTTACCCACAATAAGGCATATGCCACTATTCCCATTTTTAAGGGTCCTTAAGGTAAAGAAGATTTACATCATCAATAGTAGTAGTCCTTAACCCTTCTCTGGGTTCTTCGGCCGCCGGGGTGGCGAGACGAGACTCGAGTCTTGACTTCGGAGGCTTCTGAAATCCTCCTAAAAGTTGAACTTGCAGCCTCCTCGTTATAGTTGATATAGAAACTCAAAAAGTTAAAGTCCTACAGTAGAAGCCAGAAAATTGGCACACGGCTTCAGGAGGATTAGTGCTAGGATCCCTAATACTTTGCCATAGGGGCACGAGGATAATGATGTTCCAACTTTCTGGCTTCTACTATAAGAGCCAACCAGAAGAACGCCAGATGGAATTGGTGGGTATGGGCTGAGGGCATCGGAGTTAGATAGGATTTGGGACTTTGAATGTATGTAGAGTGAAAGGGGGTATCATGTAAGGTTTAGGCTTCCAGTTTACTTTTCCAGTCTGGCGTTCCGAGGATGTTGGCCGTGAGTTCGATAGACAGGAGTTAGGATTAGCGGACCCTTGCAAATATAGACCCTCTCAATAAAGCCCTACTCAAAAAAACCAGAAGTAGGGTGGAGAAGGGTCCCCTTTGAGGGGTCTCCCTAATACTACCGTGGATACTAGAGCCAACCGAGTCTCCACTTGACCAATATGGCCACCGCCGGCTGCCTTCTTCAAGCGGTCGTGGTCCTTGCTTTCCACTTGGGACTTGGGGCTATAGTTGCACGATGTTTTTGGGTCTGGATATCCCGCTCGTATGGCCAGGACCGATGCCAACAAGCGAGGTTGCTGCGGGAAGAAAGTGAAACGTTGAACTCAACATTTGTGTCTTCAGCAAGTTCACTCGAAACTCTTCATCAGCTTCATCGCTTGTTCAGCATGCCGGATTGGCATTTGCACCCACGCCGATACTTGTGTTCTTTTTGCTCCACAAAGACTACGAAATAGTCTTTCTCGAGTTACATGTTAGGAAACCGGGTTTCGTGCTCAATAAGCTCAGGCCCTCAAACCCTATATGCCCTACACCTCAAACTCCGAACCCTGCACAAAGAACCCATCTCTGGATGGATCCGAATTCTCAACCCTTCGCCCCAAACAACCCTAAACCCTAAACCAAAACCTAAACCCAGTCAGCTCCTGCTCCCGCGCGGCCACGAAACTCAGAATCACCTGCTGGATCTCACCTTAGCCGCCCATTGAAACTATGCTGAGCTTGCCCTAGGGATCCAAATAGCCCAAGAGCCTTATATAGTATGGTCTTTGGGCCCAAAAGCCTTGATATATGAGTCCTTAGATCCCGAGGGCTGCAGATCCGAACTCCATGCCGTACACCGCAACCCAATAAAACAGATGCCATACCCCTAGAAAAATACTAAACGATACTGGCATTAATAATCACACTAGTAAGAAGACTAGTGATTAGGAGTCAGACGAAAACAACAATAGTACGACTGTCAAAACTGGGAAAAGCAATACTAATACTAAAAACCAGCAACAGCCACAACAACAAACAAACAAAACCATAGCGAACACAATACTACTGCCACTATAAATAGTAACATGCGTTCTAACAATGACAAAAGCAATAAAATTAATTACTGTTCATGATAAACAATACCCCGATAATAGTACGAATACTGTTAGTATTCTTCATAACAAAAATAACAACAATAAGAAGGATTGTGTGCGGCCCCGCCTCACAAATAGCGGGCAGAAACAACAGCACAACATCACAACATGAAGCACCAAGAAAACTGCAGAAATAAAGATTCGGTGTGGTCATGCTGCATAAATAGAGACAGCACGTGAGTATGCTGTGACTTGCAAGCCCACTTGCACACCCCTTGCTTTGACAGATTCCGTCTGGAGATGTCTGGAGCACACATCCGGAGCTGAACATGCCTGTGCAGCCTCTGCGCGACCCCTGTCTGCTGAGAAGCAGTGTCACATCCACTAGCCTCGACTGGCATAATTCTAAAGAGGTTTACAGCTCAGACTGAGGATTTGCAAGTGGGCACCCGCGTGCACATGTGCGAAAAACAACAACAACAACGTAGCGAAATGTTGGAGCATTTTGTTCGTTTTGGGCTCGGGCTGGGGACCTGGGCTAGGAGTCAAGCTAATAAAAGTAATGCAATGAACATAAACAATGACAATAAGAGTACCAAGAATAAAAACAACAATAACATCGGCAATACCAAAAAAACCTAATAACAACTACGAATGCCAAGTTTAATGAGCTGAAAATTTTAATGATAAGAACACCAACACCAATCATACGAGTAGTAATAATATCCCTGAGCCCTAAACCTACTCTCAAAACCCCCCAAGTTATGACCCTTAACTATACAGGGTATGACCCCCCCAGGACAGTAGGTCTTTGTCTCCCCAGGTGCCCCAAATCCCAAACCTGATCTCTCCTAAATGGTAGGCTACTAAACCCTCATCTTTACTAAACGCACAACCCAAAATCTCAAACTCTCCAAAATAGCAGGATCTAACTTAGAAGGGGCCCCCACCCTGTAATAGTGACTATAAGGATGATATTAGGGCCTATTATACCACTACTACAGGGGGGCCCCTTCTGAGATATGACCCCTTAACTATTAACCCGCACCCTAAAACCAAAACTCTCCAAAATAGCACCCTGACCCCGTAAACCTAGACCCTAAACCCCAAACTCTCGGCAAGCCACCACCAGGTGACATCAAGACGTCACTGTCCTCGAGGACCTGTCCCGTGCTACCTCAGGAGGGGGGGCTGAAGGCTCAGGGTTTTAAGGCTTTGGGCTTGGGTAGCCTTTAACCTTTTTTTGGGTAGTGTAGTTCCTATATAATCCCTATACAGCCAAAAAGGTTAACCTTAGTTCCCGGTTTTTTCCCTGTCGCATTTGGAATCGATGCCCGCTCGCGAGGTCTGACTGTAGGGGAAAGTAGAAAACGGCAGCATGTGGTACTGGACAATGTGCTATCACCAATTACCAAACTCATTACCATACCTAGTTCCCGGTTTAGGGTTCAGTGTTTGGCGTCTGGGATTCATTTCTGGATGCAGGGCAGCAGGTGGATAAATGATCGAAGTATGCGAGGATGAGAATTTGTGGCGGGCTTCTGACGTAAGACTTCGCGGGTTTGCGGTTTTTTGGATTGACTGCTTAAGACTTGGGAGTTTCCGAAAATAGGGGACCCTAATATGGCACCCTAAATAGTAGGATCCTGAGTATAAGGACCCTAAAACAAGGTACCCCTAATTTTCGGAAGCTCCCACTTCTTGGGGCCAAAGAGTCCCCACAGTATGCCCTAGACTCAGACTGGCCGCTCGCACTAGGGAGACCAGTATTTTCAGATACTATAAGGGCATACGCAGCAAAATCGAGCTCTGGGAGAAAAGCGTCTTTGTTCGATGCTCAGCGTTTGCAGACCGTAAGTTAGGGTTTAGGATTTAGGGCTTTAGGGTTTAGGGGACATCGCCACCAGGTCCCGAAATCCTCCCACAGGAGAGGGGGCCGATAGGGCCTTGGGTGCATCTCACAATCTTACACACATAGGTGCTTCTGAAAATCAGGGGGTACCCTTATTTTGGGGTCCTTGCAATAAGAATCCTACTATTTAGGCGACTATATTAGGGTCCCCTATCTGGAAACTCCCACATAGGGTTTAGGGTATTTAGGGAGTATACGTGGACTAGAACGGGATTTACTGCTACTGAGCCTTCCGACCCCTAGGATTCTCCGGAGCCTGAGCACCTTATTATTCAGGCCCATATAAATAGAACCCTTATAGTAACCCTTTTAAAGTAACCGTATAGAGCCCTTTAAAGGAACCCTGAAACCTTATAGTAACCCTTTTAAAGTAACCGTATAGAGCCCTTTCAAGGAACCCTGAACCCTTATAGTAACCCTTTTAAAGAAACCGTATAGAGCCCTTTAAAGGACCCTGAACCCAGCCGGGCGGCGTTGAATGAGCTTCTGTCTGAACCGAGGTATCCCACATCGGTGATGTAGCAATCTCCTGAGGACTGGCGCAGTCTCTGTTTCTAGGGTCTTGGGCTTTGGGTCGAAGCCCAGCCCCAACACAAACACAACCCTACACCCCAACATAGGGGCCTTATATCGTAATTACCATTACTACTTTGGAGGTTTCTGATTATAGTAATAGTATAATGGACCCCCAAACCCTATTCTAGAGGCTCTTGGCATGAAGGTGAAGGAGAGAAGTGCCTCTCTGTCGCAGGTGAGCCGGTTCGCAAATTGAAACTTGATTTGGGGTCTCGGCTTCAGGGATAGGGCCCTTTTCTAAGCACGGACTTGGAGTGTATGCCGCTCTGAACACTAAACCTTCAGCAGTTTGAGTTGGGTCTATGGTTTATCCCACAAGCCTTAGCTTCAAACCCCCATTGGCACATAGCAAGTGCGCAAGTCCACCCAGACTGCTGAAAGACGTCCGAGGTAGAGGTCGGCATCAATAAGTCGTAATAATCTCCCCTGACAATCTCTCTAGACTTGTAGATTTGACCTTCTTCCATGACCCCGAAGCCCCCTATTCAAACTATTCAAATTATTCAGGCCGCCTACATTGGCTTGGGGGCTGGGACTCTTAACCTACAACCAACTAAACGTCGAGCCGTTTACGCCGAAACCTCAATCCCTGAAACCCCCCAAAGCCCGTCTGCATCCCGAGACACTGAACTCGCCTAACGAACCCCCCTCTCCCAATAGAACTGAACCCCAAACCCTAAACCCCCTAAACCCTAAACCTGAACCCTAGGACACAGGGCAAGCTTCTTGACGTCCCTCACTGACTTGCTCATGCGGCCTGAAGAGACATCCTTCTCCTTGGTTGCTAAACTCTGTCACTGAGGGTTTAGGGTTCAGGGTGTAGGTATCCAAAACCCTAAAGTCTTTGTGTAGCATTTCGTTATTCAGACTGCGTGAAATATCGGGTGTCATCCTTGCAGCAAGTACGCAAGGCCTCGCATGGCAGAATTTTCGTGCTTCAGGGTCCTTAGCGCAACTAATAACGGTTACTCCTCCTCCTCCTCTTCCTCCTCCTCCTCCTCCACGAACGAGGATAACATTAGTATCAGCATTGCTGCGGTTTTCCATAGCATTATCACTATCATTACCAGCAATATCATGATTAAGCTCATCACGGTAACAGTCTTTATGACTGTCTTTATGTACTTATCAACAACGAAGAAGACGACATGGTGTTTGAGTTTGTGGTCTCTGATGGAACCTGACACACTGACTATCCTTGAAGTGCTGGTGCTGCACTGCTGTCGGAAACCCAACCCATCTCTGTCAAACCACGTTCCCGTGCACGTATATGCAAACACACCAGCAGGAGAAGACCGACAAACATATACGTATATATATATATATATATATGTGTGTGTATATATATATATATATATACATTAATGCTTATATAGCATGTATGTCTGAATGTATGTATGTATGTGTATATATATATGTATATATATAGACACGCACACACACACACACACACACTTAAGACGGGTCGGTAGACAGTAGATGGACAGGGAGCTGGGTCGACAGATCCCGGAGAAAAACGGCCAAAGAAGCTAGAAACTCTTAGGGTTTAGAGTCTAACGCGCCAAAATCATGAGAAACAAATACTAAGTAGGTATGCCTAGAACGTTCTGTCAAGTCCGAGGTTCCCCCCCACAACTTGCAAACAACAAGAAGCATATGTTTCAAACATGTGCTAGCCACGTCCGAAACCATACACGCAAACTGCCACGCTGGCTTTTTATGCGTTACACCCTGCACATGCCAATTCTGAACAACACACCTCCTGCCCGAATGCCGAAATTCCAAATCCCAAGCCCATAACCTTCAACAGTACGTTCAAACCCTGGAAGCTGCAACTACACCAAAACCCCTAAAGAACAACAATTCCAGACTGCAAAATTCGGGCCTTGCCAGAACTCCTCAGTGAATCCCCTTTCTTCATACTCTGCATTTTCATGAAAGCATGCCGAAAATGAAGAAAGGGAACGGTGCTACTTTTGGGGAACCCCACCGAAACCCCAAAATCCATACACCCTCGACCCTCAATCCACAAAAATAAGTCCAGGGCTCTAAAGGAATTAGTTCAGTGTCCCCGTCGGGTGTCCAGACGCGCAACATTGGATTCTAGCGTCTTTCTGCGGAGGCGGCCATTGGGATTTATATAGCACTCTTGGTTGTCTTACTTATTCCAAGTGGAATTGACAGTATTACGTACCACATGGTCAAACAGTAGCATTCGCTTGATAGATCGAGTGTCTACAAAGCCAATGAACAGTGTACGACGACTGTACCGATCGGCTATCTGTACCTAAGATGCCCAAAATGGAACGATATCGGAGGCCAGAACACTATGAAACCCCGAAACCCTAAAGCCCCCAAAAAACAAAACCCTGCAATCCCTAAAACCTTAAGTGGTAGTTTCTGAAAATGGGGGGGCCCAATATAGTACCCTGAATAGTAGGATCCTTATCATAGGTCCCCAAACTAATGGTACCCCCCTAATTTTCGGAAACCCCCAAGTGGAGGACCTAGGCCTTAGAGAATCTGATAGCAGTCCTCGGGGTAGCTGGCTTGCTTAAAAAGCTGCGGCAGTTGAAGGAACTCTTGGGTTCAGGTTTCGACACGCACACTCGCTGACGCAGGCACGGCTTCGAGAGTCTGGCTGGTTCAGGTTTAGGGTTTATAGGGTTTATAGGGTTAGGGTTTCGGCAGCCAAAGAGGGCTTAGGGTTCAGGTTTAGGGTTTAAGATTTATGGTTTAAGGCTCAGGGAACGTTTAGGATTTAGGGCTCAGGGTCTAGGGTTTCAGGTTCAGGCCAAACCCCTGACAACCGTTGACAAGAAACGGTAGATTCAGTCCCTAAACTATACATGGCAAACCGTGAATTGCCAGGAGTGTCGACACGCACCGCACACGCGAAGAGCACTATACGCATGTTATACTTGCACACATGCACTAACTTCAGAATGGCCGGAACAAATCCGACACCACTTTTGTGTTTCCCACATCGACGTCTGCACAATGATGAAACCATGGTTCTCTGCACCAAACCACCAACTGCTCACCTGAAGAGCCCACATAATTGGACTTCGGCTTCAAAAATAGAAAGGCTCCTCCCCTGTATGCCAACTTCGGTTGAGGAGGCATGCGTGCTTGAAAGCCGTGGGCTGCAAGTATATGTAACATCGCTCGGATCCTCACCGTAGCCTCAACACCAAACCAGTTCTGCAAGGGAAAGGAAACGGGAACCCGGCTGTCAACAGCACTGTGGCCGCAACGTCGGTACCTTCGAGGTCTGCGGTCAGTTCAAGTCCCATAGGCGGTTAACAAAAAAGAACACGCCCGAATAGGCATACTGTCCGGTTCTTCTATATTCTATACGGGCTTTCAGGGATGGTATTTCTAGTTCTTCAAACCATGTTTTTGGGCTTTGAATGGGTTCAAGGTGTGTGAGCATGGGATTCTGCATTCGGTGCTACACGAAGGAGACTGGCATTCGGCGAAGAATGCAAACATGCACGCAAAAGCTGGGACAGTTAGCAATCACAACCCCGAACTTATCGGTGAGAGCGACGGAACCAGCCTGTCGGCAGTTTGGCTTGCACCCACACCGAGGAGTGCAGGTAGATTGAATCTAGTCACGAAATCAAACTCAGTCTTACGTCTGAAGCTTTTGCGGAAGGCTGTAAAAACATGAAAATTGGGTTTAGGGTTCAGACTTCAGAAATTATCGTACATCGGTCGGTATATGGGAGTTTCCGAAAATTGGGACCCTTATATAGTACCCTAAATAGTAGGATCCGTACTGTAAGGACCGCAAAATAAGGTACCCCTAATTTTCGGAAACTCCCATATGTTGCCATGCTCCAATATGACACAACGAAGCCATGACTTCCTGGATTCCAGCAGCCACAATGCTCCCATGCGTTTGCTGTCGCTTGTCGACTTGTACGTTCCTTTCGGAGCACAGATGTTTCAGTTCCTCGTTGTTCACAGTTCTCCTGATATTGCAATTGCAATGTTGACTTGATTGTTGGCTTTCTGTCGACTGTTGACAAATTGCAGACTTTCCAGCCTGAGTAGCATGAACCCTGGTACCACAACAACACCGATCCAATGAATAACCTTCTGCCAGTGTGAACACTGCTGCGCCGTGCTGGCGTCGCCACCGGAATCCCGACAAACCTTACACCCTATACACCATAACAGTGGCAGGATGCATGCCAAACACTTAGGGGCCTTAACAATCAGCATGGAGATTTGGGGATAGGTACTCAGGACCCTTTGGGGCTTTGCCCACTGCTATGAAAGGGTCCCAAGTACCGAGACAAAAGCCAGTGGCAGCCAGTACGGTTTAAAACAAGAGTGGGAAGCACCTTTCAAGATCATGCGGAACCAACCCATTAGGTGGGTACATGCGCAAATCCTGACACCGCAAAAACCCAACATCCTTGAAGCTCTAAAGCTTCATAACCCTGCCTATATCCTTATCTCGCTCATCGTACAACACCCTCACCCTGTCTAATGTGCGAACCACCAGGACCGAGTGTGCACCAAGGAAAGCTGACAAAACAAAAACGCGAGCTCATTCAGTCGCCTGAAAGCCAAGACCCTCCATGTTTCGGGCCAATACAGGGGCCTGAATATTCAGAACAAGACTTTGGGGGTATATCATATCCCAAAAAACATACGGAACCTACTGGAATACCATTGGTAATTACTGAGGCTTCTATATTTATTCACGGACATCTGTCGGTCAAAGAAGCGAGTCGAACGCGCCTGGTGGCGCTTTGGCCAATCTCAGAACTTACTTAGAATGGTTTCAAGACCAGCAATTATAGCTTCAGCTGAGGCTTCTATATTGCAACTAGAACACCTTCGTCATCATACAGCACAGCCCTAATATAGGGTCCTTGATATTTAGAATAGGGTTTTGGGGTATACTATACTAGAAAATGATAAGGAATCCCCAAAATCGTATAGTAGGTGCTTATTTAGGCCCGAACCCCTAAACCCTGTGAATCCCTTAAAGGAAGCCTTGTACTACCCTATGGTACCTCAAGCTCTGGGAGGCTCTTGAGCTCCCAACCCGCTCGGGAGAGTAGGAGGAAGAAGACGACGACAAGTTCCTCGGTTTAGGGTTTAGGGTTTGGGGCAATTTTGTTTACGCTCTCGCAACTCGGACTTGCCAGACGAGGTCTCGGGTTCGAAGTACTTTGGCAATTTTGTTCAGGGTTTAGGGTGTAGAGGTTTAGCGGTTTAAGGTTTATAATAGGGTTTGGGCAGATTTGTTTAGGGTTTAGGGTTTAGAGCTTTTAGGGGTTTAAGGTTTATCATAGGGTGTGGGGATTCACCTATTTCCGCCTGCCTCATCTGTCTTCATCTCATGGAACCCTAAAGCTCCATGTACCCATATAGTAGCTACTTAGGCCTTAAAGTACCCATATGGGGACCCCTTTAAGGCCAAAGTACCTACTATATGGGTACGTGGAGCCTTACCTATAGTCTCCATTGTAGTTCCTTTTGTTGGGTTACCTCTTAAGGTCCTTAATATATATTTGGTTAAACCAAAAAAAGGAACTACAAAGGAGACTATAGGTAGGGGAAGGCCACAGTGGTTTTGCGCTCCGCAGTTTGGGCTTCGACTCTCGCACCGCGCAAAAAGCAGGCCGGGGCTCCGCAACGGCGGGTCCCCAACCCTAGGGATCTAAGGACTCATATATATATATATATATATATATATATATATGCTTTTGGGCCCAAAGACCGTACTATATAAGGCCTTTGGGCTAAATTTGATCCCTATAGGGCAACGAAGACAGCTTGCAACCCTAAACCGTGCTTGGATTGGCTCAGGCTTAGGCTTAAAGCTTATAGGGCTTGGGTTTTGTGTGTTGGGTTGAAGCGGAAACCCCAATATCCGATGACGGAATCGAAGCCAAAAGAATCAACAGCGTACCTATATGGGAAACAAAGAAAGGGCAGCATTTAACATGAGGGGGAGGCCGCAGTTTCTGTAAGGCTTAGGGTTTAGTGGGTTCAGCACCAAAAGATCTAGCATTTGAGGGAGGTGGTCAAGCGTCGTAGAAGATTGGCACGAGCGTGAACAGCAAAGCGCGCAGCAGCGTATCGACCTTGGCTGGAGAGACCATGGGAAGCAACAAGGGCTCAAGAAGGGTTCTATGAGGATTTGCCTCCTCGTATCCTTTTGTGCCTGGGTTCGAGCCGCACTCTGAAGAAATTTAGCAGAGCTGCTGGGCCTACAGGTCCAAGAAGCCAATATCATATACACCACAAAGACCTGACCGACGGTCTACTATCCATGCCCCCAAATACCGAAGCTTTTTGGAGTGCTCACCTTTCCAGCCTTAAACCCCAAAGCCGAGTCCGGCTTGGTTCCGGTAGGGTTACCGGAAGAGCCCTAAATCACATGTCACAAACTGCATTTAGGTTTAGGGTTTAGGGTTTAAACTGCAAAAAATAAGCTTGCTCATACAGTTGGATTGACTTCCTGCATAAGCAGATAATTACGCGGGGCGCAAAGAGAAGGTCCATGAATGATGGTCTCGCGGGTGAGACCTGAACCCTCACCCTGGACTCACCCTAAAATCAACATGTCTACAACCTTAACCCACCAAAACCGACTTTTTGTAGGGTCCCTATAAATCCCATATTAGGGTTTATAATAAGAACCTACAAAAAAAAGTTATGGTAGTTTAAGGAATAGTCTATAAATCCTAAACCCACAAGCCCGGATCTAGTCAGGCGCAGCGCTGCGCGGGGCGGTCGCTCCAGCTTTCGGAGGATCTCGCCCGTTCGTCGCATGGCATGGAACCTTTCTGAGACGGCTTAGGGTTGGGGTATAGACTCCTTAATCCCTATAAACTCCTCAGCTGAAAACCCCTTTACCTTGCGATTTCGAACGGCCCCGCATTTCCCCACCACCCTCCTCGAACGGACAGACTGCAAGACGCAAGCTGCATGCAATTGCAAACACCTGATGCTTGCTGTGACAATGGTCTAGATCTCCGATTGTGCGCCGGCAATGGGCAATGCTTTCGCTCTGATGTCCAGCGAATCTGCAGTCTACTACAGCTGCAAAGGGGCCATGTAGAAATGCAACAGGTATGTTGTTGTACTTATTTCTGCTATTCATCGTGTTGGAATTTTTTTTATCGTTCATAAAGATTAGTATAAGTGTTGGTACTACGAATTAATTGTTAGTCTTATTACTACCATTACAACTACTATTACTAGATTACTAGTACCAGTAACAGCACTAGCTGCTAGTGCTAATACTTAATACTAGCGTCAATACCAGCCACCCCCCCCCCCCCCCCCCCGCACCTAGCAACTGCGCTTGTCAAACCAGGGTTCTGGAAGCTCGAGCTTGCAAAGTCGACAGGTTTTTTGATTGAGGCAACAAGCAGTGGTAGGACTGTGCGGAACATGTACACAACCGAATAAAATGGACTTGCACGCGCAAGCGTGCCGTCATTAATTACCCCCACCCCCCGCCCCCGACCACCCCGAACCCTTCCAAAATCCGAGGCTCGACTCGAGTTTGCAAAGCCGACGAGCGAATTCTAACACAACAAGCTGGCTTTAAGACAACAAGTGGTGGAAGGAGGTTACGACAAGATGGTTAAGCGCAAGAGTGGTAGGCAGGGTTTTTCGGCCCTTGCATTTAAATCCCGATGCCGTGCAACAACTACGCCCTAGCAACCATTTCAAGCCGTAAACCAGTAGGCTCCAGAACACTCCTGCAAGAAAACTGGCCGTCTCGTCGCATATGACCCAACCGTTGAATCCTGCAGCCACAACCCCCGACGCTAAACCCCGCTTTAGCTTCACATAGGTATGGGCTTGCTCTCTCAATCCTGAGCCCGCAACCTTGAGCACTAAACCCTAAACCCTAAGCCTTAAACCCTAAACCTTGAAACTTGCACTGAGCTGGGGCACTGCAGATCCAAACAGAGAAGCTTGGCAAAGAGTCTCCCGGCGAGGCGCCTGTCATCTAGCGGCCGTAATAATTAGAGTAGGGCTCCTTTAAAGGATTCTTATAGAGGGGTCAATAAGGGTTCCTTGAAGAGTTCCTATAAAGGGGTCTATGAAGGTTCTTACACGGTGTACAAGGGCTACTATGAGGGTTCAATGTAGGGGTCTGAATTGGGTTTGGGGGCCCATTATACTATAATTACAGTGCATAGGCCCGTATATTATGCTCGCGCTCACAAGGAATTAGAGACAACATATGAAGGGTTCAAGAATGAGCAAGAAACCTATCAAGGGTATGAGGGTTACTTGGCATTTAGACTTGTTTCGTGCTGAAGAGTTTAGGATTGATGTTCCCACTGCATTTGAGGCGGCGGCTGGGCTCTACCTTCACATGCATCCAACTCGTGCCCGAAACCCCACATCAGCGTCGATAAGGACATCTTCCGCCAACCATCCCGGCCTCCCCATGGGGCGTGCGATGAAGCACAACACGGCCGTCTTGCTGTTGTTCAAGGCCTGGGTCATGCCTCCGCCAAAAAAGTCCGGTTCAGGGCACCATGCAGCCTTACCCCTTACGGTTGAGGTTGGGGTTAAGACGGCTAGTTGAGGGGCGACCTGCGTTGACATGGTGATGTGATAGCGGCACCTTTCCGCCAGCTATGGCGAAAAAGTTGAGCCTAAACCGCGATCGACGATGAATTGCTACCACAAGGCTACTGTGAAGAAGAAGTGGAGCTTGGAGGTTCCAGGGTTCGGGCAACTGATGTGCATTGAGGTGAGTAGATCTGTTTCAAATCTGCATGCGCGCGCCCGTGCCACATCTGTGAGGTCAGGGGGTAAGGCATGTGACTGGTTACCACCCTTAGCTCAATCAGTATTGACATGGGGCTTGATGGTCTCTCCTACACAGGAAGCACAGACCTTATTAAAGACAACACCCATTTGGCCTTCAAGGCTTGATTTGTGTATCGTGAACCTTTTCGAAACCGGGCATGCTGGCTACGAAACCTGAAACACTGCTCTGGACCTGCAAGACAGCTCGCCTTTCAGTGCAGCGAAGATGGCCAACCATGACAGGCCCAAGTAATCCTGCCAAGACGTGTACACTAAGTGTCCTTTTGAGGGCAGTTCATGCCACAAGAGTCTTCTAGCTCTTCCGGTTGGCGTTCTTACGGGCCCCATACGAGAGAGCAGTGCAGTCTCGAGTAGATTGGCAAACCGACATCTTTCTGCGGACTCAAGTACTACAAGTTCCTAACCGTCACAAAACGAGGCCCTGACCCCAAACTCCAAAGCCCTGAACACCCAAGTCCTCCTTTCTTACGGCTCAAAACTGCAGACTCCCACCTACCTTCATCCCAGCGTTTAGAGGCTTCGATGTCCTGGCATTATGGAAGATACCTTTTTTGACAAATGCCGCCTCGAAGCTCCGATCTATTCCTTTACTAAGAGGCACAATAGGCGGCTTAAGATCATGATTTAAGCTCAATACTACTCCTTCTCTCTTCATTGAAGGGCACCCTCGCCTCGTTTTGAAACCCAACACCCTAAAGCCCTGAGCCCTAAACCCACTAGCCCAGAAAAGCCCTACAACCCTTTGCTGCAGGCTCGCTTGCAAGGACGCCTGGTAGTTCGCCGCTCTTTCGTCAGTTAGGACTGTGCTCGTGACAGCGCCCCTACCTATGGTCTCCATTGTAGTTCCTTTTTCAAGCTTAACCTATTATATATCAAGGGTCCTATAAGGTAACCCCAAAAAAGGGAACTGCAATGGAGACTATAGGTAGAAGCCCTAGCACCCTAAACCCCAGGATCCGGTCCCTACAACCCCAGAAAAGCCCCTTTATCCCTAAATCAACCCCAGGATCCTGGCCCTACGGTTGATGACATAAATCCTGCAGTACCCATAATGAGGAATAGACCGTAATTCCCATAGTGTAGGGGCCTTAAGGTAATGCAGGATTTAGACCATCAACAGTAGTACCCTAAACCCCAAGATATCCTGGTGGCTTAAGAGATCCACGGCCCGCTTCAGCGCGAAAGGAGCCAGGAAGCCCAGAGTTTTGCTGGAGCCGACCTGGAGCAAAAAGACTGATGGGCGCCCTTTAAAGGAACCCTTATAGTAGCCCTTATAGACCCCTTTAAAGGAACCCTTATAGCAGCCCTTATGGACCCCTTTAACGGATTCCGCAAGTCCCCCTTTTTCCCCAAATTAAGTATTCCACAACAGTCCCGAAAACCATTGTCTAATGACTGAGGTCGCGAAAGGGGGCCTTAGGGTATGTCAGCATTGGGCATGGTCCTAACCTGCGGGCGTTTTGACTGCGATTGGCAATCAAGCCATTCATGCCCCCTTCCTTCGAGTTCATGCGGTTTAGTATGTCAAGGGCCCTGGAACCCATGACAGGAAAGGCAGAAGCGTCATATTTGTGGAAACCGCCGAGAACGACAAAAACTCTCCCGCGAGGAAACTTTTGCCTACATCCCAATCCATTTGTTCCGAGAAAAAAAGGGGGTACCTTATTTGGGGTCCTCATAATAAGGACCCTACTATTTAGGGTACGATACCACAGCATCATGCTGAACGGTGGATCTTCGAAGGCCCCAAGCCTCCTGTGCCACCCCCAATAAACCAGAATAGAAATCGATGACCCTTTTTCCACAGGCTTGATTAGTGAAACCCAACCTAAACCCTAAACCCTAAACCCTAAACCCCAAACCCTCTACGCACTTGCGGAAGCGCAACCACCAGCAGGCCCACGATGAGCAAGGCCCAGCACCGGAGGTCTGCCTCGCTCGTGAAGGAGAGTGTGGAGTTTAGGGTTTAGGGTTTAGAGTTTAAAGGGTTTAGGGTTTAGAGTTTATAGGGTTTAGGGTTTAGAGTTTATAGGGTTTAGGGTTTAGAGTTTATAGGGTTTAGGGTTTAGAGTTTATAGTGTTTGGGGCTTCGGGTTTAGAGTTTATAGGGTTTAGGGTTTAGAGTTTATAGGGTTTAGGGCTTAGGGTTTAGGGTTTAGAGTTTATAGGGTTCAGGGCTTAGGGTTTAGAGTTTATAGGGTTTAGGGTTTAGAGTTTATAGGGTTTAGGGCTTAGGATTTAGAGTTTATAGGGTTTAGGGCTTAGAGTTTATAGGGTTTAGAGTTTAGGGCTTTGGGCTAGGAGTTTAGAATTTAGAGTTTAGGGTTGTGGGTTTAGAGTCGGGTTCAGGGGTGTCGGGTGGTCAATGCATTTGGGTTGAGTGTTTGTTCAACTACAGTAGGGTTAACAGGTTGTTTGTAGGTTGTCTAAAGCTACGGTTACACGCCATAGGGCTTGCAGGCTTCTTTGGCGAAGGGATTATAGGGCTTGTAGGGCTTACAAGGTTTAGGACCTGATTCAACCGACTGAAAGGCCCACTGTCGACATGCCTGGTGCAGTGAACTCACAGGAGGTTCAAAGGTCCTTGTTACTAAAGGCCCGGCACAGACACCTTCAGATGTTCAGCTGCTGCTTGAGAACGTGTCCGATGTCTCTGATAGCGGGGAGTCTTCCGACGATTTATCAGAGTCGCAGTCTGCAGACATGAGCAGGCGAATTGAAGCGCAGCATCCGCGAGGTCTGGTTAAAGGTCTGTTTCCGCTGCTCTCTGCCCGTATTGCACATCGCTTTACGATTCTTCCGACTTGCTGGGAACGCTCGCTCCCACCTACCCACGTTGCAAACAAGCCCATCTCTTCGCTGAAAACGAGCTGCTGGATTTTCCTGTTGAAAACTTCCACATCCGAAATCTTCGCCATGATCATCTCTTTGTCAGCTTCGGAAGAAGCTGCGCATTGTCTGACATCTAATACTGACAGCCTGTCGTAGTTCCGATCTACAGCATCCTGCGACGAAACCTGTATTCGAGATTCCATGCCCAGAACATTGGCCTCGAATATCTCGGCAACACACCAGGCCCGGTAAAGCACATCGAAAACATCATCGACGACAATGAGCTGTGTGAAATCCGCCACCTCCAATGCAAGGTGTGTCATCATGTCGTCGAACTTGTTGAGTTCAGACCTTGCGTCAGTGTGGCTGAAAACTTTCTCCACTTGGCAATTGCAGAATGCAAAGGCTTCACCTGTAACTGAGTCATACCGCCTTCTGTCCCAAGCAGCCCATTCGGGCGTCCCCTGGGGCGGCTCGGGCGCAAAGCCACCACAAATACTAGCATGCTGGTTGATGCAGAAAGCACACACCCAGTAGGTCGTCTCCAGCTTGCTAGCGAGCTTTGCCTGGATCCGCTGAAGGCCAGATGCTGTGGCAATCTGAGCTGAAACGTCCTGATAGCCAGCCCGTCCCAAAGCATCCGCGAGGATTGCGGAGACAAGACTTCCAAAGCCGTTGGTCCAGTTGTGCGTGACCATGACTTGCGGCTTGATGCCGGCGCCGGACCATAGCGTTGCCAAGGCACAACCGCCATCTCCAACTCGCGATTCGGGGATGATTGCCCGTCGAACCACGTCGTTGGTCAAGGAACGTACGGGGTCAAAGCCTGGCATCGCCTCACCATCGAGAAGTCCCTCCCAGAAGCCCAGAAGCGCACCGAGGCGAAAGCCTCGGTTTGCTAGCTGCTGGACCACCAGGTCGTAGGCTTCCTTTTCCTCGGGGCTCAGCAAGCTGGCCATCGAGACCAAGCCTCTGGTTAGCTCACGACCAGACTGTGAGTCATCTTTGGGAGGCCGTACTTGCCAGAGAATCCCGGACAGAAGGCCCAGCCCCAGTGAGTTCACTACCCACATGGTGTTGTCGGCGACGAACACAAGCTCCATCCACTTAAACGCGAGCCGATAGTGTGCATCCGACGGGGCACCCCAAAACTGCAACTTGGCATACATGGATATGCAAGAGACGACGCCCTGGCAACACATGGTCAAGCCCAACACTGTGCATATCAGCATCTCCATACCCAGAACTTGCGCAGCCCAAATAGCCTGTCTCCTTGGAAACCCTCGTACTCGCCCCGTTTCGTGCAGCAAGATACTCAACTTCATTGACAAGCTCGAGCATATCAGCGCCATGTAAGATACCCAAATAGTACACAGCACCGACTGGCTGACAAAGAAAGGCCAAAGATTCACATTCACAGAATGTGGGTTTGAAACATACGTATTGCGAAAGAGCCAGCTGCCGCACATGACGAGTATCCATATGTGCGAACAAGGGGGCTGCACCAAGCTAGACCCGATTCCCACAATCCGAATCTGCAACAAATGCAAAGTCCAGCCGAGAGCAACACACTGCACTCCACAACCGAATCTTTGTAAATAGATGAAAGCTTGACGATTGTTGTCCAGCAATATGACTGAAAACTGCCACACTGCCGATGCTAGCCAAAAAGAAAACATGCACCACTTGGCATCATGTGTGCCGGTAGAAGCTGGGTGCTGCCTCAGCATGCAGCAAACCCATATCAGTGACAACAGGACGAGAGCAAGTGTCTGCTGGCCCGGGCCAAACTTCCCACGGCTTTCGGTACTCACCTGCAAGACTGGAGAAGCCCAGAAGATGCAGGGATAGCCTGCGAGACACGTGGAGAGAAGGGTGATCAAACCGCAAAGCACAAGGGTGCATCTAGCGGAGCAGTGCCTGCCAGCTGAAGAGCCAGGGACATGCACGACTCCGAGGCATAGCCCAAACCAAGTGCTCACAACATCTCCGAAACAGTCGTATATGCGACGCTCACAGAGGCAAAGCGGAGCACAGAGTGCCAGCAGCCCCACAAGAAGGCTACAATACAGTAGGCGCCACTTGACTTCAAAGGCAGGGAGCCATTGGCTCGCAACGTCCATGCCACAGAATACCCGAAGTACCCTCATCTACCCAGACATCCAGACTCTTCGAAGATGGCTCGATGCTGGAAACATTAAACCCCACTCTGTCAATACCCTGCCCCGAAACTCTATCCCGATTACTGATGACTATACGATATACATCGTAAATCAGACATTCCACGAAACTGCTCGGCCTATATAAATCTACATACACTCCACACTAAACTCCGAACTCGAGCTCCTCTTCTAATTGGGACGGCCCTTATATGATTGGGGCCACAAGATTCATCACAGGGTCTTGGGGTGCTTTGTATCGTCAATGAGTACTGTGGTTTCCAGGGCAAGAAACATAGTGTTCGTCGTCCAGGCTCCTCTTGGAGGGCATTCAAGGAGCGGGATGGCTTCATGCGTTCTCCTTCGGTTGTAGACCCTTGTTTTCAAAAACCCCTAAAACCCGAAAGCCTTAGGGTTGAGGATGGTTTAGTTTAGGCATTGCAGAGCGGGATTGGGATCACAGCTGTGATCCACCCCAGGATTGAGCCTCGAAGGCTCAGACAACCAAAACTGCAATATGACCGTCGTCTGGGGATTTGGGGGCGCATGCAAGGGCTTTGGGCTGTGCCCGCTTCTGTTTTTTGTTTGTGCTCCATTTCATTTCTTCATGAGGCACGGAGTAAAGTTTACATTTCAAGGATTCTGGGTGTAAAATGCTCACGACTTCCACGGCGGTGAAGTTCAGAGCCTTGCAAGTGGTAGGTTAAGGATGCCAACATGTTTCATCGTCGACAGCGTTCTGAGTGGTGGAGATTCAAGATTCAAGATCCAGGCTTAAGGCCTGAGGGCTTATTGACCATACAGGGGATTATGTAACGGTTTCGGCTAAACCCTAAAGCCCCTTTTTTGAACCCAGGCTCTGTGTTATCAGCTGGGCAGCAGGCATAATTCCTGCCTGTGGAAACTTGGGCAAGTAAACAAATTCTCACGGACGTCCTAGAGCTAGTCAAACTCCATCACATCGTGCTGTGATTCGTCTGCTCCGGGTATGTGCAACTCCTGAGCTGACCGTGCACGTAGGCGGTGGCGGTCTTCACGTCTTTACCCTAAAGCCCCTAAACACCAAACCCTTTAGGCGGCTGGGGCCGCCGTAACTGTTGGTTGTGTCAAGAAACCAAATCCAGGAGAAGCGCCCACACGCTGCCTCAGCTTGCTACTACAGGGGCCTGAATAATTAGAAAAGGGTTTTGGGGCCAACTACCCTATAACTATAGTAAGGAACCCCCCAAACAGGCAATTATTAAGGCCCCTGTGTAAGTGCCGGCTGCTAAAAGTTGGGGGGCTTCCTCGAATCGGGATGGTTCCGCTTCAGGCATTGAAGGGTCGATGAAAGAATCGTCGGTTTCGGATCTATGTCAAATTCCGCCATTGTTTCCCCAAACTCACACGTCAGTAGAGTTGTCTTGGGTGCGGAAGACGAACCCGCGAAGGAGCCATGACTTCAGAACCTTATCAGCGGAGTTTTGAGGCAACGTGGAAGATTACAACTTGATGCCTTCAAAGGGTGACGTTCAAGGGTTACGGTTTCAGAGGTGTCCCATGAGCCGCAACGGAACGAACCGAGAACCGGTTTGGAAAGAAGAACAGGTCCCAAGGGACTCATGCAACGCTCTGACAGTTCGAAGCTCTGCATGCAGGGAGACACTACACTGAGCACGCGCGAAAATAATTATGTTCCGAAAGCCAACCACCACCCCGGGCGCTGCCAAGCCGCCCAGTGATGTTGGAGACAAGACTGAAGGCCCCTCTGCCTCCTTGCATGGAGAGGTTACTTAGAGGCCCAGGGGACTTAGTAAATAGGTTATAAGTAGGGCTAAGTAGGGTTATAACCCTAAATGGAGTTACCCCAACTATATATACAACCCTATTTATAACCTACTTGTTAAGTCCCCTGTGCCTCCAAGTAGTCTACGAGTCTCGGACCCACGAGTCCGTGCTGATGCTGCTCCTACTGCAGTACGCTACCTCCAAACTCGGCGACGACGCCTACTACCCCCGCTCCCACCCCTACCCCGCTGCTGCCGCTACTCCAACCTAGTCAGAACTACACTGCACCTACTCCGCCGCTCTACTACTCCGGCTGAGGCTGCTGCTTGCTGCTGCTGCTGCTCTTGCTGCTGCTCCTGCGACTACTGCATACTACTACTACTACTACTACTACTACTACTACTACTACTACTACTACTACTACTACTACGACCACGACCACGACCACGACCACGGCGGCCATCACCACCACTACTACGTGGCTTCAAACTGGGGTCGAACATGCCCTCTCCCCGGCCTTTGGCGCAGCAACCGCTTTTCGGTGTGCAGCCTCTTGGATGCTCTGGCTCGTTCATTCAGATCAGGGTAGCCTTTCTTCTTGAAAGGAGAGTAGCTAGAGTTTTCATGTGCCGGAAAGCAAGCTTTCGGTCTTGCGATGTCATGCACGGGCATAGTTCTTAAGGTTACAGAAGCCTCAAAGTAGCGCCTGAAAGTCTAGAAGCTGCACGATGGGATATGGCGTTGGGCTTGGCGGCAGGGCTGTAGCTCAAGCAAAAAGAGCTTTGAAGCTTCGGCTTCACCCTGAACCTATACACTTATAAATACAATTGGTTCATCACCTGGTCTCCTTCCTAAGGATGCGACGGATCTCCTGCCTAAAAGGTACTATAGTTAACATCCACGAAATCGGTCCGGGTATGAGAGCCAGGCATCCTACCATTCCCGTCCCGGCTTGCAGAGCAACAGAAAACCCCAAGCCAACTAAAAAAGGGGCCTCCAACACATCGTGTGTGAGGTTCAGGGTTATCAGGCCGTGATTAGATGGTACCTCTTTCGAGATGTGTATGATAACGAAGACACCACAGGAGGGAGCATGATCCCTCCTTGCGTGCGTACATGGCCGGTGCTGCAAATTTCACTTCTTTTGCGAACCAAAGCAGAAAAGCTATACACATATATATATATATATATATATAATGTATGACTCCTGTGATAGGGACCCCGAGAAAGACGTCTGGAGAACTACCCACAAGACACTTCCCAGGGCCCGCTGCCTTGGTTGGCTTCTGCGGAATCCTCTTTGGCAGTGACACAGCACGAGGAGGCGGCGAGCGGAAGAAGCTGCAAGTTGTAAACCTGACTCCCCAGGGCTTAGGGGTTTTTTCCTGCACGACCCTTTTTCCAGCTCGAGGCTTAGGGTTTAGGGTTTAACCTGACTCTGGATTTTGACTCAGGAGAGTTTGTAGACGGGGTCCCTCGTCATCGGGAGTGACGTTCACGTTAGAAGGCAAACACAAACAAAGGCCCACAGTTAGACCCCACGTGTCGTCAGGGCCTTCCGGTCGTGGCGCAAAAGCAAGCCAAGCACATCATCTAAAGGGAGTATGTGATACGAGCTGCTGTATGCTGTTGTGAGCTTATATCTAATCGAACTTCCCAAACTTCGGCAATGTCAGAAACCTATTTCAGGTAAATGCTGCTCACAGTTTCACTTCTAACCCGAAGCAATGACTCAGATCATCCTTACCTGAATCTGAGTCTCTGTCCATCTCATGCATGCATGCATGCATGCATGGATGGATTTGTGTATTCTCTGAGTGCGCATGCGCACAGCGGTATGTACATGTTTCTGCACATTTGTATATGTGTACACATGCAGGCACACGTGCACGCATGTAAACGTACACCAGTGGAAAGACAGAAGCATGTGCACATGCGTGCTCGTCCATTTCATGCATGTGTGTGTGTGTGTGTGTGCGCTGGTGCGCGTAGGCAAGACTTGCAACGACTGCCTGAAGGGTGAATGAAGTAGACCCTCGTATGGGCGGTCGTAGATTCAGCATTCGGTGCTTCAGGCTACAGGTATTTGGTTAAGTTTCCAGGGTGAGGGGCTGAGGGGGTTGAGGGTCTATAGGGGCTCTTGAGAGTTCGGATGTGCGGCGGAGTCGCTCACGTCCACCAGTCGTGGCCAGCATGTTCGCAAGTTCTGCAACTAGAAATCCTTACTATCATGAGTGTTGCTTGCCTCGATCCGACACATCCGATACATGTACGTTCCATGATCGATCCTACTCCTTATGACACGGTTTGGCAGCCAAACTCCTGAACCACAGAACCTACTCCATAATCCATGGACTCGTCGTAAGACTACAACTTGCTGCGTCTCTTTGGACTGCAGCTTGACTTCAGCAAAGGCAGTACGGGATAAATCTCTCGTTGATTTGGCGCTACCAGCTGTGTGGACCAGGGCTGTAAAGGCTGGGCTAAGGGATTCGGGTCTATGCGTTTCAAATCCTAAGCCACAACGACGCGGGTCCTTTCAAGAAGCATCTCTCGTTGAGAAAACTACAATCTGAGGGCATTAAAGGATCACGGAGCTGCGTAAGCGGGCTAGTGGCAAGCTTGTAACCCAATCCCCCTTTTTCGGTGCACTATGGGAAGTTCAGCTACACCGACCCAAACGATTCTCATGATGTCCTAGATTCTAGATCCCGCACTGCTGAGGCGTGATCTCTTCTAAAGTTTGCATGGCCGATCCTGCAAAGGGCAATGATAAAGTTATATGGCATAACATAGGTATAACTATGTATATGTGTGTATATTATATTATATTATATTATATTATATTATATTATATTATATTATATTATATTATATTATATTATATTATATTACATTATATTATATTATATTATATTATATTATATTATATTATATTATATTATATTATATATATATATATATATATATATATATATATATATATATATATATTATACATATATATACACACATATATATATATATATATATATATATATATATATATGCTCACATATGTGTATATACAAATGCACATACATGCATACACACATTGGGAAAGCCTAGCCGAAGGATAAAGGCTCATTTCTCATCGTTTGGAGTTTCCGTAACAATATCTCAACAACAACAGGAGTGTTCATGACAAAAATCCGAATAACAAGCGTAACGCCATGATTTTGCGTTAAAGTTACTCTATCGGTATCGAAAATCCCTTGGCAGCGACAGCAAACAATGCAGTGACGACAGTGTTTGAACAGGGCCAAGACGGGCGTATGTTCTGAAATGCTTTGAAGATCGGCAAAGGCATCATCGGAAGCTCTATCTGATTTGAGCGAAGCTCCGCACATCAGAAAGAGCCTGGTACCCAAAAATATTTGCAAGATTCCTTACACCACGTTCAAACAAGTTAAGTGTTTGAACAACACTATACTTCCAAGAGGTATGGAAACTCTAACCTACCCTAAACCCCGATTCCCTTGAAATCCAAAGCCCTAGCTCTCCGA
This sequence comes from Symbiodinium sp. CCMP2592, assembly GCA_905221615.1. Lineage (NCBI taxonomy): Eukaryota > Dinophyceae > Suessiales > Symbiodiniaceae > Symbiodinium > Symbiodinium sp. CCMP2592. Next base: position 1,000,153 of record CAJNDT010002557.1, read on the forward strand.
GAACACTTGCCCTGGCACCCTGGGCCCATCGCCGCTGCGCGCTTTGCGAGGTAGCGGCTACGAAGCTGATGAGCTGCCAGGGTGGGGTTTGGGGGTTTAGGATTTTGGGTTCAGGGTTTAAGGGTTTGTCCCAAGAGCTCCAGTTACCTAAATAGTAGGTTACTCGGGAGTCTTTAGGATGCAAGAAGGCTTAAGGCTTAGATCCCTGAAGCCGAGTGCAGGTGGCATCTATGATGCCCTGTGATGGGCACTGTAAGCTGCCATCAGGACGCGATGTAGTTGCTTGGACTTTTGAAACCTGCCTATAGTCTCCATTGTAGTTCCTTTTCTGGTTTAACCAATGATATATTAAGGGTCCTACAAGGTAACCCAAAAAAGGAACTACAATGGAGACAAAAGGTGATCCTGTGACATGCAACCCATGTCCTTGCAATCAGCAAAGGCAGCGTTTGACATGTGCAAACTACCTGAACACTTTCAGACAGGCATCTGCATACTGTCGAGTCAATCCAGCGACACCACTGCCCGCACTACCCAGCCAAGTAACCGGCCTGCTCTGCATATTGGGGGCCAGTGTTTGGTCACAAACACCTGACGGAGGCCACTAAAAATAGAAAGCCAGTTTGGCAAGCTTCGGAGCAGCCCCATCCTAAGATCTTGCAAGCTGTCTGTGCGAATTATTCTCATTCTGTGAGGATCACATAATGATGCTTGGTTCTCTCCGCAACAACCCTATCACTAAATTTGTGAAAGGCTTGTGGAGATCTGCAAGAATACCCTGAATCCCTCGGTTCCTGAGCATCCCCATGATGATAAGGGTAGCCCTTTTCCTACGAGCCGGCATTTTTTAGGGAAACCAAAACGGAAAAGGGGCAAAAGGGTACTACTCAGGAACCTAGATCCGGTACCCTCACTGAGCACCACGAGCCAAAGAGACGAAACGCAAAGGTCTTTCTCTTTTCGAGGCGAGGGGGGGTCTACTATAATTAAGAGCCTTAATCGGTAGAATAGGGTTTAGGGGTATAGATACAATACAGTACTTATTATAAGGAACACCCAAAACAGTACAGGTAATCCTTATGGCCCCTATAGTACAGGCTTTCCGTCGTTTTTCGGGAGGCCGATAGGGTTTCGAGCCCGTGGGGCTTCGATCTGAACCTTCTCCGTGTGACGCTCTTTCTTTGCTCCCGCTGCACAACCCTAAAAGCTAAACCCTAAAACCAAAACCCTAAACCGTGGATCTGTCTGGTGTTTGGGGATATCTTCAACCCTCAGAAGTGCGAAGGGGAGAGCGAAGAAGAAATGATAAAACCAAATCCCGAACCCCAAGCCCCAAGTCCTAAACCCACACCAACAAAACACAATCCCCAACCCGAAACCCACCGTTACAAAACCTTACCCTAAAAAAAAACAGACCCATAATTCGCGAAACTCTAAACCCTAAACCTCTAAACCCTAAACTCTGAGGCCGACCCGCCAGAAGAAGGCGGAGTAGGGAAAATGCCTGAACGAGCAGTGACGACCCTAGGCTTTCTTTCGGGCTTCTCGGGCTGGCTCTAGGGGTTGAGGGGTTTCGGGTTCTGGGGTTTCGGGTTCTGGGGTTTAGGGTTTTAGGGTTTTGAGTTCTGCGGTTTAGGGTTTTAAGGTTTTGAGTTCGGGGGTTTAGGGTCTCTGACCGCGAGCGCCAAAGGTTGTCGTCCGAGCTGCGCCACCAGCAAGTCCGCAAGCCCCTAAACCCTACCTACCCATAGGCCCCATAGGGCCATAGGGATCACCTTGTAGGATGCTACTTATGAGCCCCAAGAAGGAACTTCTTTGGGGCTTATGGGTAGAGCAACCGGGGCTCCGTGAAAAGAAGGTTAACTTGAGCAAGTATATAAGCATCACGGAGCCGCTCGAAAGACGTAGGAAACTCACAAAACTCGTTAGGCACAAGCGCAGGCCCAGGATCGACCCTTCTGTTGAAACAAGGGGTATGTAAGCCCTAAAGATGAATAGCCCCAACGATGGGACTTGCTCAGAACAAAAGTCAAAGGTCACCGTGCTCCCACCCCAGAAGCAAACCGCATCCCCGAGTTCACTTCATCAGGAGCCCCGTGACAAGAGCCAAAGATGTAGTTTCGGGCTCAGTGTTTTGAGGGGCTGGGGTCTTAAGAACTCATGAATCATCTCGTCGAACACCGAAATCTCGACTGAATGTTGAATCGAAGGCTGAAGATGTGTATCAGGGTGTATCGTCGGTTCCGCCCCTGGTTAGACTACGTACTCAGATTCAGATTCAGAACCTCACCCATAGGCTCCATAGTAGTTCCTTTTTAGAATCCTATAAGGTAATCCCAAAAAGGAACTACTATGCAGCCTATGGGTATCCTAACACAACAAACGCGTGCAGGCCACGAAAGTGACTCAGGGGCGAACCTTCCCGCGAAGCAGAGAATGAGCCCTGCGATCGCCGACAGAGCACCTTATGATGGGGCTCAGGTTTCAGGGTTTAGGGTTCAGGGTTTACCCATGGGCCCCATAGTGGTTCCTTTTTGGAGTTCGCATGTAGGATCCTCGAAGGTAATCCCAAAATGGAACTACTATGGGGCCTATGGGGAGTGTTAGGGTAGGGTTTAATGCTTTGGGTGGCGGCTTCGTTGGGATTAAATCTGTCCGTTTTCTTTGGCACTGGGGTGTCCTTGCAGTAAGTATCCTAGTAACCTAGTAGTCAGAATCCTAGTTAGTATGTAGGGTCTAGAAATACGGCTCCGTTTTTCTCAAATTAGGGTTTTGGTGTAACAAACTGACGCCACAGCACACACGAGCATTTCAGATTTCACCGATGGGTGCGCAAGGTGCTTAGGATAGTAGCTGCTTGTGCTCAGTGGCCGCGTCCAGAGAAGGCCCTGCCTTTTGAGCGGTGCCCTTACACTCTGTCAGGGGAAACAAACGACGAACAGAAAGAACAGAGCCAACGAGTGGAGGCAGTGGCTTAGCCGGGTGATTAACCTGTGGAAGTCCAAAGCCTCTCGCCCCAGGCCCCAAAGCCGCCACTTCCCACTTCATGGATGACTCTGCACACAGCAGCACATCTTGGCATGGAGTTTGCAGCACTCTGCCATTTTCCATCTGCGGGTCTGTGGAATGCAAGCCGAGAATCAATCGACTGGCAAAGCTGCGACGTGGAGGCCTAAACCATGGACACAATGGTATGTCAAGAACTATGCCGCCCTAGGCTAGTTCGGACAGTCGCAGGGTGGGCTTCGCCAGCCTCGACGCTTGTGGTCCGAAGTCAAGGATCTCGGGCTGGCTGGGCGAGGATGCAGACTGGAGTGTTCTGCCACGGTACGCGAAGATCACAGACAGGGAATCTGTCACTTCGCACAAATTCTACTCAGGGAGCACCACAAATCTAGAATTTAAAAACCGAAAACCCTGTAAGTTCTAAAGCCCTTTTTGCTGCAGGCTTGCTTGCAAGGACGCCTGGTAGTTTGCCGATCTTCCGCCAGTTAGGACTGTGCTCGTAAGTTCTAAAGCCCTAAACCCTATACACTCTATAAACCCCAAAGCCTCTAAACCCTATGACCCCTACCTTAACCCTGAAGGACCTACCTTTTTAAAGACTTATATATGGAGATCATAATAAGAAACCCTAAAAGGGTAGGTTATTCAGGGTGAAGGTAAAGCCCATGCTCCAAGTATCTTGTCCGCCCCTCAGACCAGCTCATGAGCTGCGCTGGTAGTAGTAGCGCCGCATGGAGGAGATGTAATCCTGAGCCGCGGTTTAAAGGGTTTAGGGTTTAGGGTTTACCCTAAACCCTAAACCCTAAGCCCTAAATCCTAAACTCTAAGGTTTAAACTGCCCATGCTTTCAGGCATCTTATCGGGCCCTTGCGTTAGGGTTGGGGCTTTCAGGATTAGAAGTAGAGTTGAAGGTCAGGTCTTGTGCGCACGAGGTACCTCGCGTGGAAAATACCACACGCCAGATTGTAACACTTTGGGCCTATTATGCAGATGTCGGGCTGAGGGCAGAAGCCCAACAACAAAGAGGAAGAATCAAAACTACAGCGACTTGCAGCCATAATCGTGACAGTAGCCGCAGCCGTGTTTGTTAATTACAGAGAACCCTGCAACTTACTTAATCTAATTATACTTCTTTTGCTATGCCCTATACTTATACCAGATCCCCCAAGACCCAAAGCTCCATGACCTGTCTGCTACAGCTCACAGAGCTTCCGAGGAGAAGCTCTGAAACGGACTCCCTGAAGCCACGGGTCGAGGGCTTCCAGGCTAACTGGCTCACGCCCGTATTCTCTTATGCAATGCATTTCTCATGCCAGTCAGCTTCATGCTTGGAGAATGCAAAAACGTTTGCGACCAGAAGAAGTGAGCTGCGTTGGAGGGGAGTATGGGTAGGATTTGGGGCCGGCGGGGGGGGGGGGGGGGGGGGGTGCTTTACGGTTTAGAACGTCAAATGTAGGGGTTTGGAGTACACCACACGATATGTACACTGTGAACTCCGAGGAATAACACCGTAAGTTGCCTTCATCCGGTCTCTAAAGAGTCAGGAAGTTACAATAAACCCTAAGCCCTACGTACAGTACCCGAGACCTTTAAATCGTAAACCACAACAAACCAGTTTGTATGCCCCGAACCCGAAAGGCCCAACAACCCCTTCAGATATATGTATTGATGTACATCTTGTAAGTGTGAGTGTGTATATATATATACACACATTTATTTAGGTGTATGCATGTGAATGTAAACATGCATGTGTATATATGCATACATGCATGTGTGTAAATGTATGTGCACATAGATACACTTTGGGCACTCGCGCTCGACCATGTCAGCTATATACAAATACATGTATGTACTCCTACAAATATGAAAGTGTGCACCTGTTTATATATACACTCATATGTAACTACATACGTACACATACTTGTAAACATAAAAATGTGTACATAGAGGTATAGTGCATATATGCCATGCTTTGATGCATGTTGATGCCCACATGTATACACACACACAGAAATACATGTCCATATACATGCCAGCAAGTATTTAACAACGACCCAATCAGCACAGGTCCAAGAGTCTTGGCCTAACCATGGCCCGACTTCCTCGAGCCAAGTGAACCTTGACTTCTTGGAGCTTTGGACGTCAGATTGAGGCTGCCGTATGTCTACGGTGTAGGCTTAGGATTTCGGATGTGCACTAAGCCCCAAAACCCTAAACCGTAGTTTCCTCGACTTTGAAAATTGCCTCCGTCAAAGGATGCAAAAGCTTCTGCCAGGGCGCAAACTCCTGCGCCTCGCAATGCCCGGATCTTCTGGATTTTCTGCCACCGTCAATCCGGAGCCTCTGATCTTACCTATAGTCTCCATTGTAGTTCCTTTTTTGGGGTTTAACCAATTTTATGTTAAGGATCCTAAAAAGTAACCCCCATAAAGGAACTACAATGGAGACTATAGGTACGACCCCAATAAGTCACAGAAACTAAAGGTTATGATTCCTACTAAACTAAAAGAACCCAAAAATTGTAAGGTTAGGTATTGGGGATCTTAGTGACCGGATGTAAGGAGAGTGAGCACAAGTGTTTGGGCCATTAAGTTACGTGTTTTAGAGGTTGGGATGCTGTAGGTAAGGGTTTTAGCTAGTTTACAGCAAAAAACAAAAAGTTGGAAACCGGACTAAGGGCCAACTGGTGCAGGGATTCCCTATACATTACTCTTAAGGTTTGAGGCTATTGGGTTTCCAAGTTTTGGGGCTTCGACTGTAAGGAGAGTGAGAACAAGTCATTATACACGAATGTGCACATGTACACATACTGTTGGTAATTATATGTGCGCAGACATGTACCCTATACCGATGTACCTACATAGACATCGGTTTTTCTCTCTCTCTCTCTCTCTCTGCCGTGCCATCATCAAGAGACATCGGTTTATGATGCACTATTTCGGATGCTCATACATAACACCACGCAATATGCTTTCGGCATGTTCATGAGGAATATTGAATACTGGGGGGGGCTCTATCCTCTTTCTCCACGGGAGTTCTGCAGCGGGGCCCATGGGCCTCGAAGATAAAATGTACGGGTTCAGCGTTTTTCGTACCGGACAGCAAGTGCAGGGTCCAAGATTCACGGCTTAGGAGCTAGAGCTCCGGGATTTTGGGCAAGTGTCCTGGACGAAAATTATAGGCCACCGGAAATCTAGTTTCGGGCGGTTGAGGTTTCAGCCAGCGTATCTATAGCCGAGGATGGGTGTAGAAGCCAACAACATACAACAACAAATGGCAGTTCCACTGCATGGGACCCTTATATGGGTGGTTGTCAGAATTAGGGTCCCTTTTTGGGTCCCTAATATAGTACGGCACATACTATTCAGGGTACCCGATTTTCACGAGATTTGACAACCACCCACATGGAGTCCATAATGATAGGATCCTGAAAGCCGCCGCCCCTCAAAAAAGTCGCAGACAATAAGAAACACCGGCTCTCCCTTGGCCCAAGGGCATAGAAGATCCAAGTCGTCCTTAGACGAGAGGGGCGCAGCACTGACAGAGTTGGGGTTTCGATTCGCACACTCGCACGAGGTAGGCATGGCTTGAGACACTAAGTCCGCTGAGCTCTCTGGGGTTTAAGGATTTAGGGATTTAGGCTTGCGGGATTGATTAGGGATTTTTGACACTCACTCCCGGACAAGCCTGGCATTGATTAGGGATTTAGGGTTCAGCGTTGGGGTACCCCAAACCCTAAACCCTAAACCGATCCATGGCTACGACCTTGGTTCTTTGGGACTTGTGGTTTAGGGTTTCTTCGCAATGGGAACCAAGTTCAGTCAACGAAGGTTTACATTCACATGTACTTACTTGGAGGGTCAGGGGACTTAGTAAGTAGGTTATAAGTAGGGTTCTGGTTGGGGTAACTCCATGTAGGGTACTTATAACCCTACTTATAACCTACTTACTAAGTCCTCTGGGCCTCTAGTTAGGCGATCCAGGGCCGCCATGAAGGAGCTGCACATGCCAAGCTCGACTAAATAGTCCAGAATGCACACCCGAAAGGAAACCCAGGGAATATGCTCATAACGAAGAACGTAGGCCAGCGGAGCGTGTGCATGCATGCCCAGATACGCACAGTCGGGTTGATGTATGTTCGATTTTATGACAGGTTTATAGGGATTTGTGAGATGTTTTAGGCTATACAGGCTTGCAATGGCGGTCATAGTGTCTCTTTATGAGGTCTCACAAGACTTTCAGAAGTTTCTTCACCTGCATAGGTTGCTAAACAGCGTTATTCGTGCTTCACGAAGATTCTATGAGGGATTGTCTTGCTTTTGTTATGCGGGCTTATGAAGATTCTATGAGGGATTGTCTTGCTTTTTGCCTACTGGCTTCTGTTCAGGCTTGTCGGCCGAGAATCTGCATCCAACAACACATCTCCAGTGTACCAGTTGATGGGCTTCGTCAGTTGCGTGACCAGCCTCGTAGCATCAGGCGGGCTGCTGCAGCTAGCTGGGAAACACAATGCTAGGGCGCCCCGAGAGGGTAGAAAAGGACACTACTGAGCATCATGTGGTGTGGCTTTCAGCGATTGAAGGTCAACCGGTGGCCCTTCTGTGATCAGCATTCGCATGTCCAGGTAGAGTATGTTGCTGTTCGGTTTCGGTTTCTTGGGTTCCAGCTTTGGGAAGTTTGGATGCTAAGCACAGGTTGTCGGTTCAGGCCGAAAGTATGTAGTATATACGAGTACACGGTCTATAACCTACGGTATATGGTACAATGTAACTAATATGAAGTATACAATATAAAGCCAACAGGCTTCAGTATAGGTATACTGTATGTATAGTATAGAGTATGAAATACAGTACAGAGTAAACATACTAAATAGTATGAAAACTGTCATACACAGTATATGGTCTATAATATATCACAGCATATAACAACAGATATATAGTCTAGGAAATGCCGTACTACATGTTCTGCATAGAGCCTGGTAGTGGGTTTCATGATAATCTACAGTCTAGAGTAACGTAGAAAGGTTTTATGAATCATCGCTGGCCACTTCTGCTCCCAGACACATGAAGCCTGCAGCCCAAACCCCTCGACCCCTGATAACATCTAACCTAATCATGCACAAGGGCTCCAATGTAGCCTGCGAGCTCCAAACTCAACACCGAAACCCAAAAGGCTATAAAGATACAAACCTCAAGCCACAACAGTTGAAGACATGTCTAATCGTACTGCCTTGAGCCCTCCGACGTCTCCCAGGGACCCCGTTGCAGTTTCCGTGTTCCTTCAGGAAGTGCAGAAGCTACGTATCCCCGAACCTTAAGCCCGGAAGCTCCAACAATTGGAACCCAAAGGCCCGATGGCAAACAGGATGCTCCTCTACGCCAATCATCTAAATTCGCTGAACTTCGGAAACCTAAACTGCGACGACAAAAACCTGCATAAAGCATCTGGGGGGGGGGAACAATATACGAATACAACCAATGGAAACTATAATCACCATAACACTAGCGACGGTCTATAAATAAATACATACATATAGGTCGATAAAAACTGCAGCAAGAATAATGTAACTATAAGAACTCATAAGCCGAAATTCTCTCCGCAGGTGGTGCTCGGAGAGCCCAAAGCACCCCAAACTGTTGCTTTTGCCAAGGGCTGCTGATGTCCGATGGTCTGCTGGGCAGAAGGCCCTACATTTATCATTTAGAGGCGAAAGCAACGGTTGTTCAGATAATTGTTCTGATTATGGCTATGATGATTACTACTATTGGCATTTTTGTTACTTGTTATTGTTATTACTACTGCTGTTATGTCATGTCATTGTTCTAGTATTATTAAAGCTTAAGACTTACCAACCAATACAATACCTGTGCCTCGTTGAGAGCACTCCGGGTGCCGCCACCGTCGCCCGCGACTGGACGCAAGAAGCTATGTGTTGAAACCTGGCGTCTAAGGATTCTGGGGCTGCGGATTGCGGGGTCTGAACAGTCAATCAACCCGCAAGAATTGAATCTGAATGGCAGAGGCCCCAAAGGCTAAATCTGGCCAATGTTTACAAACTCACCAAGCCTGGGATCCCTAGTCTGCCCTACTTAGGGTTTCGGATTCAGGATGTTCTAAACATTCTGCCACCGCTCCATTCTCAGTATCCCATGCTCCGACGAGCAGGGCCATCAAAGGCAACAACACTTGAAACATCAGAGCACGGAGCCTTGAGGGTTCATCTAAACCCTAGATAACCTAGGTTACTTCTTCTGTCTTCCTTATCCTTAAACAGGTAGGATCTGGGTCTAGGTAGGGTTTCGGAACAGAAACCAGGACTTCGTTGAGGGTAGATGGGGTGCAGGCATGTCCAAGAGATTGGGCCCGACAGAGCCATTCATCAAGGACTCCATGAGGGATTGGTGCTTGAAAACTTCCTGGTGTTTAGGGATGTATATGGGTGGTTGTCAAAATTAGGGTCCCTTTTTGGGTCCCCATTATAATACGGCACCTAATATTTAGGGTACCCAAAAAGGGACCGTCGTTTTGACAACCACCCATGTATAGGGTTTAAAAGTGCGAACTCTTCCGGCTCCTACAGCTCAGTTTGTGCTTAGCATCCGGGCTTCGAGACGCTACGTGATCCGGGGGGGCTGCCCCACTACCACCCTTGGCCGCAGAAGCCCGAAAACACTAAACCCTGGACCGTAACCTAGGGTTTTTTAGGGTTTTTTAGGGTTTTATGAGGTTTCATAGGGTTTTATAGGGTCTTGTAGGGTTGAGGGTTCCTCTCATAACCGAACACGCTCCCCAGGCTGCCCCTGGCGAGGGACAGGTCCAAAGATGTCGGTCGGTCGGGACCACCTCGCAGAGCGCTGATGGGAGGCCAAAAGGGGGCTTTAAGATTCTTGGGTAGGGATTCCTTAATACGAACCCTATTATGGCAACCCCAATCCCTACTAAACCCCCATAGGCTAAAACCCCTTTTGGCCTCCTATGAATAGCTGCTGCCGCACCGAAGCGCTAAGACATAGTGGGACGGTTGATGATATAAATCCTGCATGACCCATAATAAGAATAAGGAATATACCATAATTCCCATAGTTTAGGGTCCTTAAAGGTAATGCAGGATTTATATCATCAACCGGAGAAGTGCTTCCTAGAGTATGCGATCCCACCCTTTTGCAGCTGGGCTCTTTGTCTGATCCCACCCTACCTATAGTCGCCATTGTAGTTCCTCTTTTTTGGTTAACCAAAATCTCTATTATAGGATCCTAACCATGAAACTGGTTAACCAAAAAAGGAACTACAGTGGAGACTATAGGTAAACCCTAAACCCTTGAAGACTTCATCATCATACAACTAGGAAAGCAAGCCTGGGCTCGTCTAGCTTTACCCGGATGGGTCCGGTGTGTAAACCCCTCTGGCATAGAACTTTTGTACTCTGGGAGCATGTCGGTAGTTGAAATGTTCTGAACCCTGGTTGAACCAGAGCTTGAGTGACAGGCCTGGAACGTCCAACCTCTCTCCGATCAAATCAGCACATGGTATCACTAGCATCATGACTGCCAAGGTGTTCATGACAGAAACATTGATCCAAACCCTGAACTCTCTTCTCCAATAACCAGGCCCAAACCAAGTTCAAACTTTTTAAGCTAGACCAAATATATGAAGCCAACAAGTTTAAAGTTCTCCAATCGGCTAAGTAAGTGAATCCCGAACCCTTGGGTCCTCAACCTGATGGTGACTGCATTTGTGGATTCTGCTGGACGACTAGTCCGCTCAAGTGTAGACCCCAGTGCGGGCGGGCTGCATGCTCCGCCTGACTGTCTCTACTGACCCTGTACAGACGCTGCACATGTGTGTTTGTGTGGGCGTCTGCACACACATCCCTACGCAAACACAACACGCATCTATACCTGCGTGTCTGTGCACTTAAGGTGTCTAGCCACAAGCACACGAAGCAGCACGTATGCTCGTTAATTACCGGTCAGGCACACATCTTCATGCTGATGCATGAACGTTGTGTACCTGTATATGCGTGCATGTCTGGCGGTCTACGCATCTGTATTTATTCTGGTTCTAAAGATGCCTTGTTTCGCGCCCTTCCTGAACATTCATGTTGCTCCGTCGGTCTTGCCTAAGCCAAGGCACACGCATCTCGTTCTTCGCTTGGGGCGGCCTCGTTGTCCAAGGCCCCGAGCGACAGAAGGAGCTCAGCCATGTCCTGGATCATGTTAAAGTAAAAGCCAGAAAGTTGGAATATGATCATCCTAAGCACTTTATGGTAAATTAAACGGTATCCTACCCTGAAACCATATTCCAACTTTCTGGAGTTCCCTGTATGAGTCTTCAATGGCTCAGGTACGGGCTCTTGCTTGTGCGAAGACTTGGGCTGTCCGATTGGATGCCGCCAATCACATGAAAGTGCCCTGCTTCCTGCATACCAAGCTGTGGCTCAAGCCCATGGACCGTCTGATGTGCAATTCTGCAAAGGCACGCGCACATGGATGGGCTGGAATCGCTGTTGGCCATCCCCGGCCAGGAGAAATAGCGGAGTTCGCCTGCAAATGAGTATTGAAAATCAAACCCTCCTCTTCAAACCCTGAAAGCTCTGGACACCACACATCTTGGTCACAAGAACCCTCCTCCTAAACAAACTGTGAACCCTATAAGACCTTGGCCCAAGCCCCTTAAGGACCTCAGCTGAACTCATCCGACATGCACCTTCTGCCACTTTCGAAGCAGTCCTACCTCAGCACCCAGGCCGCATTGTTCATCAGAATCGACTCCCCGGCAGTATCGCCAAAAATGCCGCACGGGCGGGCAATCGCCTGAGAAGGTCAGCTTAGGGCTGAACATGAAAACCCTGTCTGCACTATAAATCTGTTGCTGCCGGGCTTCAAAATGACAAGGCATGCCAGGTTTACCTACCATCTCATGTAGATATGCTCGCTTAGCTTTCAGGGGATAATTTTTATTACCATTCCAGCCCCTCCCGAAACCCTAAATGCTACGCCCTGCACCTTTATGGGCCGTCTGTCGTAGCTTCGTTTCGGACGATGACGGAATTTACATGAGCCTCAACCACACATCCGAAGAAGATTCCAGACTTTGGCTTCTATGTAAGACTAAGCCAGTTCTTCTTTGATTCAGGGAACACTTCTAGCTAGGGCTCAGAGTTCAGGGCTCTTTGTTTAGGGATCAGGGTTTAAGGTGATAGATGGCGTTCTGCAAAACCAAGTTTGGTTATTTAAACCCTAAACCCTTTATTTGGCGGGCGCCACAGCGAAAATACTTTCTTTCGCGTACTGTCTGAAGTTTTTGTTGCGACTGACCATCAGTATATAATAATGTCATGAAACCATTTTTGCCACTGGGCTTGGGGCTAGCCAGATCCTTGCATCGCGGAATGAAAACCCTACACCCTAAATCACTAAATTCAAATCCCTACATGCATCTCAAAATTCACCGGGGAGTCTCCAGAAAGACGCCTCAACGCCTTCGACGAACCTTGCAAGCCCATGAACCCTTACCCGTAGGCTCCATAGTAGTTCCTTTTGGGGTTTGAACCCCAAAAAGGAACTACTACGGAGCCTATTCGTATAGCAAACCATTGCAGAATTTCGGCAAAAGCCGTGCTGTGAGGAATGACCCCAAACCTCAAAAGCCATCAACACTCTCAGGGGTTTAGGGTTAAGGTTTTACAGGGTTTTGGTTTTAGGTTTTAGGGTTTGGAAGGGTCTCATGCAGCCGAAGCGACGTAGGAGCCAATCCCGGAGGCTCTGAGGGCAGCTGCAGCACGAGCCTTTCCAGCGATGTACACGAAGGGCGAGGCCTGGAGGGCAGACCAAAGGGTCATGTAGGGGCCTTAAATAGCTGGCATAGGGTACCCCCCCACAAAGAAAGCGACACATTCTGTTGAGTTTAGGGCTCAGGCGAAGTCTTGCAGCCCACAAGGTCTCAATTCTGAACTTAGATCTAGAGGTTGAAGGAATACATTATTGTTTTCAGAGCAGGAGGGAGGCACTTCGCTTCTGAATCGCGCGCTGAACGCTCTAAGGTCGGCCCGACCGACCAGAGGCCAGGTCACTTCTCTGGCGATGTCTTCAGGGTCTGACTTCTGCAGTTTCAGGCCAGCCTCAGATATAATACTTACTTGCCCTGCAACCCAGGGAAACAAAGGGTTCCTTTTTCCAGGTTAGTAGTAGTGGACAACCAAGCATGGCACATTGTAATACCGTCACGACAAACTAAACAGTACACAATGTGTGTGTGTGTGTGAGTGAGTGTGTGTGTGTGTGTGTGTTTGTGTGTGTGTGTGTGTGCTTGTGTGTGTGTGTGTGTGTTTGTGTGTGGTGTGTGTGTGTAACCCTGAACACAACGGCCTCCGTCGCGTGGGTGTGAGAGGTGTAGACTATGCGCCGCACGCCGGCCTGTCGCGCTATCCTGACAGAGGGTTCATGGGGGTCTGTACGGGAAATACAGATTTTACGATGATTGAATAATAAACTGCGCCGAGCATCTCAAAAAGACGTGCACATCGGTCCGCAGCAGCTGCGAAGGTGTCGCCGTCTTTCTCAAATCGGATCCAGTATGTACACCACCTGTTGCTACGGTTAGCTTTCTGGACACCACCGATCCGTCTGAGGACTATGCGAGCTCGCAGGTCAAAACCAAAGCAGGTTAAGACGAGAATGAACAGGAACCTGCGGTGCAATCGTGGCCCCCGGTGTGCTTTAGATGCATGACGGACCATATGCTTGACAGCGCACAACTCGGCAGAATGTAACGCAAGAGCAGGTCCTTCCCAGGAACGAAGTAGGACGTGAAGTCCTTCGGACCTACAACCTTGTCGCATCAGCTCGATTCTTCAGCCCACCTCCCAGAATCAGCAGACCGAGCGCCTATCAAGACCCGCCACAGCCACAAGCAGTGAAGCATCTAGGGTTGAGGGATTAGGGGTTTGGGATTTATATGCACAAGGCCTTGCGTCAACGCCAAGCTGCAGCACGGAGCATCCCTCCAAAGCTGTGCCCAAGCGCTTCTCATCGGAGAAGTCCAGCGGATGCTTCCTGGCTTCCCCAAGACCAAAGGAAACAATGACGTTCACCTTCGAGAGCCGCCCAGAAGAAGGCATCATACTACCTTGCAACAACACACCTCAATACATCAAACCACACCTAGTAGAAGAAACCTAAGAACACTCTGAAAAGTTTCAGAAAACCCAAGCCAATACAAGAAACAGAGGCCAGAACAACTGTAAACAGGAAACAAACACAATCCTACACCCTAAACCTAAACCCTAAGCCAAAAACAGCTTTGATTGTTGGAAAACCGAGCTTCTCCACTGAGCCGACATCCTTCAGCGACATTTTGGGGCAGGGAAATACAGGAGCTTTTGCAGGGACCCCAAGGGACCCTCATTTAGGTTTAGGGACCCTTGGCCCTATTACAGTAATGTAGGCGCCTGAATCATTGAGATGGGGTTCGGGGGTACCTAGTAGCAGTAGATTGGTGCTAGTCAGACATGTGCATTAAGGGTTCTAGTTGTGGTTCAGGATTTCAGCAAAACCATAAACATATATGCATTCAGGTCAGACGGAAAATCACCGGGAAGCACGTAAGGCCGAATACTTTGCATCGTTGTAATACTTATTAATTAGAATTTCTAGGTGTCTCCGAGGCGCCCGACTGGTCAGTGGAGCCGCAGCAATCGGCGCAAAGCGGCTGGATAGCGAAACAACCTCGACTGCAATGTTGGAGACTTTGGTTTGAGCGCTACTCAGAACTTGGGATGTAAGGTATGGGCTTCAACCATTACCAATAGGTTCATCATTGCAACTATAGTACAACGGCCCCAAAACCCAATTCTAATTGTTAAGGCCCCTATATAAAGGCTTGTAACATGAATTTTGCTTGCAGTCGGGCTGTGTTAACTGGGGTTTGGGGTTCGGGAAATTCGGACGGGTTTCACAGACTTCCCTTTGAGGAACTTGTAAGCTGAAACTAGCGACAAAAGTTTGGGGCTACCATGAATACCAAAATCTGTTTTGGTATAACTGATGACTTACATGCATGTTTGTTTAATGGCATGTGACTGATACCCCGCCCCCTGTGTGACCCACATAGAATTGCACTTTCAAGCTGTGAAGACGAGATAAGGATACTCTAAAAAATCGATTTCAGCACATGCACTTATATGTAAGAAGAGATGTATCAAGGAAGAAATCAACGCAAGAAGGGGCCGCTGTGGTCGAAGGACCTCGAGGAAACACGAAACTGGGCACCGACAAAGTATTACAACAATTCAGCACGCAGGGTGCCAGTAAGCCTGGCAAGGTGGTCAGGGGCCAATGGGAAGAGCAAAGCAGCCTGATGCCCACCGTCCAGCAGGAGCTTGGCTAAGTAGCGGCCAGAATAGCTGAACGCGCCTGCACAAGGCTTTGGCTTCAGAAGGCCTGCAGGTTCTTCTGGAATTGATCTTGCATCATTTGCAGGTTTTTGTTGTCACATCTCACTCCGAGCCGCCAGCCTCCAACCCCAGGCACTGATTTTTCTGACTAGGTCTTGGTCTGCTGCGCCGCATTATAGACATCGGTATATGAGTCGTTATCAAAATTATGGTCCATGATTGTAATACGGCACCCAAATCTAGGGTACCCAAAAGGGGGACCCTATTTTTGACAACTACCCATGTAGAGCACAGTAGAGCTTGTTGCAGGGACATGGGCACAGAACATGGCTCGGCTTGCTTGGTTTCGGAGCTCACACTTCTACTGATCTCCCGTATTCATACATAAACCTGACACATACTAAAGAAAGTGTTATGTTACTTTCCCCCGTGGCTTCTCTGGGATTCATACATAAACCTGACACTTTTAGAAAAGAAAGCGTTATGTCCCTCTCCCCACAACTCTCGGGTTCAAGGTCGAGAGATACCAAGTTCCATCTCTGGTTCTTTTTTACACCTGGTCTACACATATATGCCAAGAACCGAGGCGCCGACTGTGCTGTCAGAGATGGTCCTAAACCCTAAACCTTCTGGTCTGTACTTCAGATGAGGGGATGACCTCGCTCTGCAAGCCCCTTGGATTCGACTCGTAATATAGGGTTTAGGGTTTCGAGGTTTTGGGTTTAGGGGTTTAGGGCTTGGGGACTGAACATTTACTCAGTTAGTACTACCTAGAGGCTCCATCATAGTTCCATATTTATGGGCTACCTTTATAGTATCCTGACGACAAAGTTTGTTAATCCAGAAAAGGAACTGCAGTGGAGACTGTAAGTAAGATGGATCCCGGTAGAGCCTTTTCGGAACTATACTGAGAGAAGCTAGCATGGAGGTTTGTGATAACACCCCTTACTAGAGTCCCTGACATAACTATAACTATTCTACGATACACTTCAAAAACCCCTTCTGAATACTATTAATGCCCATGCACTAGCTAGCCCAGATTTTTCAGTGCTTCAGACTTCCTGATTTTTCAGGGCTTGGTAGGGTTACGGAAATTCTTGCTTAATGGACTTGGGTCGCAAGGGCTTACCCAAGAATTTGTCAATCGTATATAAACCGTTCTGTATGAAGGGACATACATATGAATGTTACAGGGACCCCTTCAAACCGAAAGGGGCTCCGCGGACTTTCCGAAACCGCACCTGTAATCGCCACCTTCATCGGGCTGCGCACGATTCGGGGCTGCCACAGCGCAGCAGACTATGTACAAGAGGCCCGTGTGGTGCAGCAAGGCGTGAAAGGGCAACAAGCTGAAAGTAGATCACTGGGCTCGTTTGCACCCTGTATGCATGTGTATGAATGCATGAAAATGATATATACTTATATACATATATAAGTATAACCTACGGTAGAATTCCGACATACAAGCCCTCGCAGCCCCGTAGATAAATCCAATAAGTGCTGCTAACAAACCAGCCTCTACAGCGGAAATCACGAAGCCTTGAGATCACAGCTGAAAACTCAGGGCAGGATGATTGAAGCTACAGTTTGGGGATAAGGGTGCTAAAGAGCACAACGGCGGTATTCGCCACAAACACACGGACAAAAACGCTGGCGTTGCTGGACTAATGCCCGTTATAGATAGCAGCAGGAAGAGGACCCACAGTGCTGCAAATTCCGGAGCTTGAATATGTGAAGTTCTCCAAATTAAGGTCCCTCTTTAAAGTCCCCAAGAATAGTATGGCACCCTGATAAAAGGCACCCGAAAAGAACTCTACTTTAGAGAACTAGACATATGCACCCCCACGGTCCACGTTCCTCCATCTTAAAGCTCTAAAGGCTCTTCCACTCTGGACCCTGAGGGTTAAGGTTTAGGGAGTGGCAGAATCCGCGGCTCATGGTTGAGAGTACAGGATGTTTCTGCTATTGCTTCAAATATTATGTGTTCGAGATTATATACTGATGTATTACATATGCTGCTTCTTATGGTTCAAAACCATCTACCGAGCTGCTGAGCTTGTGGAAAACCTCGAACATCCATGTCGCACGCAACTGCTATGTTGACCAAACCTACCGAAGAAAAGTCCCCACCTGGACCCAAAAAAGTATGCATGTAGAATAATTGCCTTGTTATGTGTTGGGATCTCGTTTAGCTACTTTTTGCGTTTTACATCACTGAACCCCTAAAAATCTATGCATTCGTCGTCAATGTCTGGTGTCTTTGCGAAAATCTCTCGAGATACCAAGGTGAAAAAACTCGTCAACCCTTAAACATGAAAGTTCTAGACTCTCAACGAAACGAAGAATCGTGATATTCCACATGCACCCATAGCTCCGTATGCTGACCGACCCAAGCCCAGACCTCAATCGCTACACGCAGGCCGAAGCCCAATTCACTCAAAAGCACCGGCTTGAACATAAACATCGAACCCTAAGCCCCGTAGGCATCCCCTGATCCCTAGACCTGACAGCAAACCCAAATCCTGCGGCATAAACCCTGAACCCTGCAAGTTCTCGGTGGTGGCTCTCTGGGTACCCTGCCCTCGGCAGGCAGCAAGGCGTGCTGCACGCGCAAGGCAGAGGCCTTCGGCAATGAAGGGTCTAGAGCTGTGCCACGTCTTGTTCAGCTGTGCTTGCTGCTGCTACTAAGGTTACCACGACTACCGGCATGGGGGGGTAGTCAATTAGTCGAAGACTCAAACCTCCTGCGAGCTCGACCATCTCAACGCAGCCCTGAAACTGCAAAATGATCTCTTTGGTGGCTTTGTTTGTCCAGCCGACCCACATCGAACCTCCGGGTCTGGTGCTGAAAGCCCTTTCAAAGCACGGAATACGAAGCCCTAAACCACAAACCCCTTTTCAGCACGGACTGAGGTGCCCCCTGAACTCTAAACCCCTAAACCCTCAACCCCCAAAGCCCTAAATCCCCAATCCCTGAACCCTAAACCCTCAAAGCCCTAAACCCTCAAGTGGCGGAGGGCCTCCACCGATGCCAAGAAATCCTCAAGCTCACCATCCGCCTGAAGAGTTCTGGCGGCAGGTTTGTCGCTTAGCCTAATTTGGGAGTTTCCGAAGACAGGGGACCCTTATATAGTAAGCGAAATAGTAGGATCCCTATTATAAGGACCCCAAGTAAGGTACCCCCCCCCCGTTTTTGGAAACTCCCATATAGGGAAAATTCGAATAAGGTTCCGTTGGTTTAGGGTTTAAGGGTAGGCTTGAGGGTTTAGGGCATTTAAGGGTTCTTTTGATGGGTCCTTAATAAAAGGGATCTATTTTAATAGGGGTGGTCTATAGTATAAGGGGCCTCAATACTTACCTATACTACTTTGGGGAGTTCCTCAGATTGAGTATAGTATAATGGGCCCCAGAACCCTGTTAAAATTATTAAGGCCCCTATGTTACTTGTCGAGTACCCTGCGGAACCAAAGGGGAAGTTTTGGGTGATAGCACCCTAACAAGGCTGAAAAGTTTACTAGGCTTAGGAACCGGAAGGGGTGAGGGTGTTAAGGGGCCCCGATATGAACAGGATGGACTTTCTAGGATCCTTAGACGCCCCATGAGGCACGATCCCATTGGGCATGCTTTTTCGGCGCAGCGGAACTCTTTTCGCGCAGAGCGGTCGGACACGGTATGGCAGTCCCAGAATCAATGTCAACCCAGTCAAATCGCTAAACTCAGGCGGTCGCTCCAGGAAGATACCCTGAGGTCTCTGGGTTCAAAGTTAGCATCGGCTTTTCTAGGAATGCGCCACCGTGCTTTAAAGCTTCTAGGGACGCACATATATCCTAAACGCCTAAACCCTGGCGAATTCCTAGGGCAGGTTTGCGGCGCATGGCTCACAGAAGATCCTCGATGTCCAGGGTCTGCTTGCAGTCCTTGACAAAGACCTTGTCGTCGGGTTTAAGGCTAAAGATTAGAAGGAGCCCCCACCCTGTAATAGTGGCATAACAGGAATCTAATAGTCACTATTACAGGGTGGGGGCAGCTTCTAAGCTAAAGATTACAAGTAGCTTCAAGAGGTGTTCAGTCATGGTGGCGTAAGACTGCGGCTTTATCAAGACTTGACCTACATTCAAGGAAGTTCGCACAGTTAGGAACCTTCTTCAAGTGTTTATACCCTCAAACCCCAAACCCCTAAACCCTTTAAAAGCTCTTGCCAAAGTGAGGAGATGTTGGAGCCTCCGGGCTAAACCAACCCATGCCTGTGCCGCCCCACCCACCCCCCCCACCCCCCTCGCCGAAGGTCTGAGGTTCAGGGGTCTTAACTGCTACCCGGTACCTCCATAGTAGTTCCTTTTTGGGAGTACCTTATAGGAGTCTAAATATGAACCCCAAAAGGAACTACTATGGAGCCTCTAGGCATATCCTACAAGCAAAGGGGTCATAACCTACTAACCTGTAAGGTGGCCCTACAGCTGGGGGTACGGCTTGGGGTTTGGGGTTTAGGGCCCTTTGAAACCCAGGGTCCCAAACCGTTGGTGTAGAGGTTAGAAGCTGCCCCCACCCTGTAATAGTGACTATAAGGATTATAAAGGCCCTATTATGTTCCTATTATACCGCCATTACAGGGTGGGGGGCCCCTTCTAATGTATAGGGTGCCCTAGAATCCTGCATCCTCTCGGGGTACCGAAGGCAGCAAGGCCGAAACATCGGCAGCCGAGATGCATTTGGCCAGGGTATCGTTGAGCCGCCGGCCTTCTCAAGGTTGATAGATCGCGGAGTCTTACGAACCTCACCAACACAAGCAGCTACTGGGGAAAAGATTAAGCCACAGGTTCCTTTGCCAAGAAGTCTCCTGAACCTCAGGCCCTAAACGCCCACCCGGTCAGGGGAAATGTGGCAACACATGATCCCGGTCAATTGCGGCCCCTGTGCCCGACTTGCTGTTGCATGCGCTTTTGCCACACGAAGCTGCGACCATGCAGAAGCCAACACACGGCTGAAGTTTCATTCACGAACCTCCTCCTTGATTAGGGCATGTTCTGAAACATGCTCCCTGCCTCTGTCCTGCTCCTGATTTAAAACTCTCTAAAACAAGGGGTCACCAATATAGGACCACCCCCAAGAAAGAGATCGTAAGTAGAACAATGTTTCAAGGAGGGACCCGCCTTCAGAATTATGCCGCCTCCCAAATGCAACTCCACACATGCGCAACGCCAAACCCGGAACCACTAAACCAAAAGTCTCAAGCCCAATGGAGGCTCGAACCTTCTGAAGAATGACGACCAGCCGCGTTCCTCGAATCTCCCAGTGGGACTCCTGCAGAAGCTTTGTGATTCGTGAGTTTTGAGAAAGTTATACCAAAACTATAACAAGGAAACCTACAAACAATGTTGGTCATCAGTTGGGCGCCTTCCTACAGAGCGGTTGGATTTACATTCTCCCTTATAGCCCAGCCGACTGACGCGCATGGAAGGGAACACGAGAGACCAAACTTCGAATCCCTACCCTGGAAATCTGCAGCTCTACCAATCAAGAAAGATCTGCTGCAATTATCTACCGTACCGGAGACCCTCCGTTCAGGGTTTCGGGGAAGAGAGCTTCCTCAGTGTCCCCTTAAGATTAATAAGGGTACCTTTGTTCCTGCAAAGGGAAGCCTAAAATAGCAAGGAACGAGGGAAGTATTGGGGAACTGCGGATGCTGGGTGCCGGTTGCAGGGGGGCATCGGGAGCCGGAAAACCCTGAGCTGATGGTTTAGGGCTTAGGGTTTAGAGGGGCGCAGGGGTTCTCAGGTTTCGTACATCTCAATCCACACGCCAATCATCAACTCAATGCATCCTTTTGTCAGCCCTGTTAAACTACGTTCCCAGGTGTCCGCTTGAAACGGTACCCATGTTCCTGCTGTTCAATGTTTAGCAAGAGAATGCCGAAGTAATTGGGAACCATATGAACCCTAATGCAAAGGCCTTGATAATTAGAGTAGGGTTTTGGGGTGTAGTATACCATAACTCTTTTTAACGCCCCCCAAGATAGTATAGGCAATTAAACGGCCATTACTAAGGCCCCTGTACTAAAGCTGGTAAACAGCCAAGAAAGCCTCCGGATCGCAGCGATTCAGCAGATCCCCGTGCACGATGGTACGCTCACAGATCTTTACCGACCTCACAGCTCCGGAGCGGACCGAAACTTTTAGGGCCGCCAAAACAAGGTTTAGGGTTTAGGGCCCCGAAAACCCATAAGCAAAAGTTCAAGACAGGGATATCCCTGTACAATGCTTATGAAGCTGATGTCCTTTTGGCGTCAGTGATCGTTGTCCACTATCCTGGGGAACTGCAGGTTAACCTTGCGGCCTACTCTACTACTAAGCAAATACTCCCAAAGCCGTTCAATGGAGCGGGATCTGGGGCCAAGCTACACATTGTCAGATTTGATCTTGACATCCACATCGCGGGCTTTGCACCCGTCGGGAAGGTCGATCTCAACCTGTCACGAGCCCCGTAACCCAAAGCATGAAGACTGGCTTACATTTGCATGATCTCCTGGGTACTGATCTTATACAATTATGAAAGCGTTGCCAGGCATCTTTGCGGTGTCTGTAGGAGCCCGAGCTAGTGCAATAGCGAAGGGTGAAATGACAATTGGGATTAGCGGCGTGGAATAGAAGGAGAGCTTGTCAGAAAGCCAGCTAAACCTACAACCTAGGTCCTGAACGTCAAAACCCCTAGCTCCAAGTGTGGAGTGCAGGGCTTTGGCTTCAAGTTTGTTGTCCATGCCGGCTTGTGCTTCCGCGTCCAGGGGAATATGGGAATTGTTTAGGATTCAAGCGATGCGTGCAACTTCGCACTGTCCGCTTCCACATGATGGACAAGGCAGGGTCTTCAAGTGACGGCTCAGGGTTATTCGGGCATTGCAGGGCCGAGTATAAGGGCCGTAGATAACTGGAACACAGGGCTTTAGCGATACATTCTGGTATAATTGCTTTGGGCACACCTCGGGGAGAATCTTGCTGATTGTTCAAGCCCCTATGTTTGACTTCTCCCAAGCCTCCACTTCGTAGCCTGGCGAGATGTTCGCCTGGTCGTCTGCGGGTTTAAGTTAAGGATTAACCGTGCCGCCCAACCCTCTCATACCTCTGCGCATCTCGCGTCATCAACACCATACAGTAGCGGCGGCGCTGATCGTGTGAATGGCCATGAGGTCCCACCATGCTCGTTGTTTTGTGCACTGTCGATCGTGCTTTTGTTCAGGAGGCCGCAACAAGTCACGAAAACAAATAACAGCTCGAGTGTCATCATTGGTAAATCATCGCCATCACCACTCACTCATTGACAACATCACTGTCGTTGCTCTAGGCAGAACGAAAACAATTAACGAACAGACATGGAGAACATGGTAAGTCATCACGACGAACGGCAGCGGTATGCCACAGCTGCATACAGTCCGAGGGAAACCGAGTCTAGACCCGCACAGCAGCCGCGAGCAGAACAGCACAAGTTAAGGAGAAGATCTGCACAAAGGTTGGCGTCTTGCTTGTCGAGACTGGGGAAATCGGAAGTTCTATCCGTTCTGGCTTTGGTATGGGTAGGCCCCCAAACCCGTAAAGGCTTTTGCAACTGTGACACCCATCGGTACTCAGCTGTCTCTCCGGCCGGCGCGAAGTAGCCAGGCATGTGGCGGCTTCTCGAAACCCTAAACTCTAATCTCTGATGATGTATGATCTCTTTGATGATCAGTCGTTCGGGTCGGCTGAGACCTGGTGATGTAAGGACACTTCGAAGTCGACCTCACGGGCTTTAAAATTCAGGGTTGAGGGTGCTGGTTGGGCATTTTTGTCGTCAGCTTTCGACCAAAAGCAACAGCAAGCTTGAGGGTAAGGGCTCAGGTGTTTTTCGCTTCAGGGGGCTTAGATTCCAGCTCTTAGGATTAAGGGTTTTATGCAACATCCTTTAATCTTCTCGCGTTTATCCTATGTCAAGCATGACTTTTGGGCTGTTATGGTGTCCACTGCTCTTCACCGGAATGCAGCATTCGAGCCGCTGAGGAGCTAGCCGGGCCGTGGGCTGAGCAAGCATCTCCATGTTCTAAGGGCCATAGTAAGAAGACTAGGACACGCAGAAAACAGGAATCTAAGGGAAGTGTATGGAATTCTACTAGCAAGTCTCCAGGCCCCTTTCCTATACGATGCCACAACCAGTGAAGGAGACTGTACACTCGTCCTCCAGACCAGGAGAGTGTTTCAAGCCTGCCAAAGTATGATGCTCAAGGTTGCAGTAGCAGAAGCAACAGCAGCAGGAGCAGGAGTGGCAGCTCGAGGGTGAGTGCTGCCAGTGGTCACGCGAGCACCTTCATCCAGACTCGGACCTCGATTCAAGCTGACTACGAAGCCACAGATTCTGCATCTACGATTCGCAAGGCAACTTTGTTTGACCCGGAGGTCTAACTGTTCGCGGCAACGGGGTCATAAGCCCGCGGAGCTGCAAGTGGGCGGATTTGGTGCAGGCTTCTTGTAAGTCCTGCAGGAAGTTCAAAATGGACACCCGTGAGATGTACGGCACAGAGCCTCAGGCATGTCCACTTCGACATGTTGGGCTGGGGCTTGGGCTTAAAGGCTACAGGCTCATTGTGAACATTTTTGGGAAGCTGGTTACAGGACCGGGCTGGCACCGAATTGCCTTCGATGGCCTGGGTCTGCAAGGCCATGGCAACCCGGAGAGAGCTGAATGATTAGTCCTGGCTCTATCGCAACTGCACTAAGCCCGAACCTCCGAACCCAATAGGGCAGATCTTAAATGCCATGAAAAGCAGTATAAACATATCTTGCATCAACAAATCGTTTTGGCCCGAGGATATTTATGCAAGACTGACATGTGCTCATGTCGTCGGCCGAGGCAGGCCGAGCCGTTTCAGTCACGGGAGCTTCGGTCACTGTCAGTTTCTGACGTACTGACAGCACACGACTCGTCATTCACAGAGCGCGTGCGGACGTCACGACTCTAGGATTTAGGGTTTGTTTAGGTTCAGTGGGTTTAGGGGTTGGAGGGACTTGGGGCCTTAAAGTTTGTATGTGTGTACCAAACTAACCACTAAAGCACCCCACTAAGGGATCTATGCTAAGCACCCTAAACCCTAACTAAGCAAATCTGGGTTCTGATGAGAAAGTATCTGATTCAACTCGTCGAGCTGTTGACATGAAGGCCCCGCGTCAGGACACCACAGTCACTATTTGTGCGGTTATAGAGTAAGGATGAGGGCAGGGGGCAGGGCAGACTAGCTAGGGTGGGTAACTGTAAGTTTGTAATTTTGTCCCCAGATCCACAACAAGTTCACAAGGGTTGGAGACGGGGGTGTCGACCATGACTGGGTGACCGGTACAAGCAAGTGCTACGACGAGTTGCCAGCACGTACTCGTGCTACGAGAGCCATGATCCAGATGACACGCATTTTCCTGCTGCTACTATCTACTACTACTACTACTACTACCACCACGACCACTACTGCCACTACCACTAACTGCGACTACGACGAAAGAAGTCTGCGGCAGGCACAACGGCGAATGGAAGAGGAGGAACAGCACAAACCAAAAAGAACTGGCTGTAGCAATAGCAAGCACTATACGGATGGTCATCACCAGAACTGAATAGCAGCTCAGCTGACATCTGACAAGCCTTACACGGAGTAGAGAATCCGAACGACAGAATCACGAGAAACGAAACCGCCAGTCTCCTGCTCTGTAAAAGTAGCCGTGCAGTACGGAAAGACCTGCTGGTGTCCGCCATCACAAGCGCTATCTAGTTGGGGCAGAGAGGCTTACTTGGAATACGTGACATATAAGTAAATACAAAAGTAAACGGAAATATAAACATACACACATGAATAAATGTGTAAATCAAATGAATCAAATTTATGTGTGTATATATATGTACATACTTATAGCCATACATACAGTAGGTGCGAGTATACACGAGCTCCAGCCTTCTTAAGCTTCACTTGCGGTGACACTTTCTGATGTTTTTGCACAGGCTTGTTCTGTCTTCCTGTCGTCAGCGGTCAATGGACCTGCTACGGTTGAGGTAAGGGTATGTCAGGCACCAGAAGCTCAAGAACAACACATGACTGCATTTGATGTGCTGCCTGCATGAAAAACCCATGCTTCCGTCGTGGTTGTTGATAACTATGCATTGATCCAGTCCCGGACTTTTGCCGGCTATTCACATGCCACACTTCGCATGGAAAGCTGCAAACACCGCGTTCACATATCAAAATATGCCCTATTGAAGATGACACCAACGCAGTTGTCACCGCATTCGTGGTTTGATTGTGTGCACAAAAATGCGATGCATCTCCCCCCGAAAACGGTATGTAGGATTCTGGATGCGCAGAATACGGCCCTCTGAGCTGAGTGTTATATTTAAAGTACAGAGGGATGTCCCACGCCCTTTATGCAAGTTTATGCTGGATCTTCAGCAACAATCCTCCCTGCGTCACTAATGTAGCGGCCTTCATAATTAGAACAGGGTTTTGGGGCCCAGTATACTAAAAGCAGTTACAATCAGGAACCCCCCAAAATAGTATTTGTAATTAGCTAAGCCCCTTTATAAATTCGCTCCGACAGAGTCTGCAGCTCGTGGCACGCATTAAGAGCTCGAGCTGCCCCAAGACTTTCCTCCACTATCACTACCAGCCTGTACGGGAGTTTCCGACAATTAGGGGTACCTCATTTTGGGGTCCTTACAATAATAAGGATCCTACTATTTAGGGTGGGTCCCCTAGGAAACCCCCATACATTTCTTCAAAATGCATGAAGGGTTTTAAAACCCCAAACCCTCAGCCTTAAGCATGGCATCGGGCTAAGAGACAAACGCCTCGGTGTTCTCTCTTACTGATATCTCCTACGCTAATTGGAGTGGAAAAGCAAGCCTTAGCTTGCTACCCCCGATGCAGCGTGAGCGGCCTATAACACACACCATGGCCCCATCCAGCCTTTCAGAATCTCCCGTCAAAGCCTAAATAAAAAAAAAATATATATATATATATATATATATGAATACAAACGTAAAACTCTCTCTCTCTCTCTCTCTCTCTCTCTGTATATACATATATGTAAGCTTAAAACCAGGGCAGCACGAGGAACAGAAAAAGGGAATGCCTTCCGAATTACAAACTGCGGGCCGCCAGCTTGGCGAAGCTTCCATCCTGCTTTGGGCTTCGTTGCTAAAGGGTCTTTGGGCTTAGGAGTTTTGGGGGTTTAGGGTTTAGGGTTTATAGGGACCTAGGCTTAGGGGGTTTAGGGCTTCGGGCTTACAGGGTTTAGGGTTTAGGACTTAGGGTGTTTGGCCTCCTACTTTCGCTAGGACGAAGGACTTTGGGCTTAGGACCTAGGAGTTTGGATTGTAGGGCGCTCATAAAACTTTGAGGATGTAACCCTTGGGGTGGTAGCTTTGGGTTTACGGTTAAGGCCATGGCGATGGCTGTAAGCATAAGGTGAGAAACCGCATGGAGTGTTCATGTGCTGCATCAACAATGACAGTTCCCCTACACCCTAAACCCTAAAAGGGTCTGCCCGGTGATCATCTATTGAAGAACCCTTGCGTGCTTTTGGTGTTGGGGTCTCAGCTTGCAA
This sequence comes from Symbiodinium sp. CCMP2592, assembly GCA_905221615.1. Classification (NCBI taxonomy): domain Eukaryota; class Dinophyceae; order Suessiales; family Symbiodiniaceae; genus Symbiodinium; species Symbiodinium sp. CCMP2592. Next base: position 1,027,156 of record CAJNDT010002557.1, read on the forward strand.
ATTCGCTTTGTCTTGAGGAGTCGAGGCTTCGGCTTTAGTCATGTGTTCAGAGCAACACATGCTCTGGGTTCCAGCAGTGCGTAAAGTCCGTAAACTGTGAACCTCCTGTAATTTGAGAAACCCAAAGGTGTCCATGTTGATCAGCTCGGAATAGGTGCCAGATTCCACGACCCGGCCGTTGGCCATAACGAAGATCTTGTCCTTGTCATGGCAGGGGTTTGGTTGTGTAAGTAAGGTTTCAGAGGGTGATATATAGTGTGTTTGGCGTTTATAAGGGCTTGGACGCTATTTGGCGAAGTAGGCAGCGTTAGTAAGGTGGGTGGTGAGGACCAGGGCCCCAACAATTAGAATAAGGCTCTGGGGGCATAGTACAATATTCTGATAAGACGGAATTCTATGGAATGTTGTTGGAGAGTATTCGAGCTTCCTGCGTATCTTTCAGGAGCCCTTTCTCGCCCCTTGAAGTGGGAACTCAAACGCCCAAAGCCCTAAACTCCTCGACCTCTGACGCGCCCTTAGGACCGTAATGACATAAGTGCTTTAATACCCCAATGAAAACTTAGTATAGTCAAGTTCTCAAACAATTCCTGAGGACCCGAAAACCTAAACCCTAACAACCCTTCTGCAGCAGGCTTCTCTCGCCGGGAACAACCAACAACCCTAACCCCAAAACACCAAGCACTAATGCAGGTAGAAGATCTGAGTTCTGAATCGTGGAAAGGCGGTGGGCCACGGTGATTGTGGTCTTGCCGACCCTGGCCTCCTGCTTCGGGGTGCAGGGTTTAAGGGCTTAGGGTTTCTGGGGTTAGGTGTGGGTATGAGGCTTAGGGGGTTTAGGGTTGTATTATAGGGGCCTTAATAATTAGAATAGGGTTCTGGGACCCCATATACTATACTCTTCATAAGGACCCCCCCCAAAATAATGTAGGTAACTATTTAGGCCCCTATAGTAGGGTTTAGGGGTTTGGGGCTTTGGGCTTTTTGATGTTCCTCAAAGGATTCTTTTTAAGACCCCCTGCCAGGATGCCTTTAAGGGCTCTTTTCTGCTGCATCCAGGCCACCGAGGGTTGTGTTTATGGGTGTTTTATAGATTTGATGGGTTCAAGTTCCTCTCCTTCGTACCGGAGTTAATAGTAGGAGCTTGGAGTCGTGAAGAGTTCGGCATCTAGGGTATAAGGCTAAGGCTTGTAGACGAGGCTAGGGTTTGGGGTTCAGGGTCCCATGTAGAATTGTTTGTCTAACGGTTAGGGTTCAAGGTGTTACCCCATATGGGGTCTGAATCCCTATAAGTTTGAAACTGCACAACAGATCTGAAGGATAAAAGGGGCAAGTCGGCCAAACCTTGTACCCGAAATCCAACCGTCTCGATCAGAAAATCCGTAACCTCTAAAGACTTAGGGCCTAAGCCTTAAACTCGAAGCTTTTTTTGAAACCAGACTCGGATCAGCTGGGAAGCAGCACTGCCAAACTAAATCAGGGCAAAGCCGCCAGATTTAACCGGAAGCCCTCAGCACGGAAGGCCTGCAACGACTCAGACCCGAAGCCGCAACAGGTTTAGGGTTTACCTGGACCCCAAAAGTATGCAGAATGATGGCCTTTTTTAGGTTTTGGGCTCTTATTTTACCTACTTTTGAGGGTTTCGGGTTTAGGGTACAAGAGAGGCCCGCAAAGTCGACCACGCAGTGATGATCTGCTTCACTGAGCACCGAGAAAGTTGCAACACATCCATACTCCCTCCAGATGGATCGAACCCACGACTCCAGGTGATGCAAGTGCACGTCGAGAGAAGAAGAAGGGTGGCCACAAAATCGAGTCCCCATACATTCCGTGGAGTCATGTCAATGAAACGCTGAAGCGCACACCTCTCATCAAACCGTCATCATAAGCAATCATGCTGGGCCCCTCCATCTCATGAAGCCACACTGATCGCCACTGGCAGCCAGTCAAGCATATCGCAATCGTCTGCTTCCAACTGACATTTGCCTGCAATGCCGCGTGCAAGCTGGGCCAGAGGAACGCACGAAATCCATCTCATGCTGGACCTCCAAGCGACCCAAACGGTGCGCCCTCATGGTGCTGGTTAGCATTCCCTTAAAAGGCACGACCTCTTCCGTTTCCAGGGGCGTTTCGTTGCCGCCGGGCCATTGCCAGTGCACTTTCTGCACAGGCAGGCCCTTCACGTCTTTCACAGAGACTGCTTGCGGCCATATGGGTCACCAGGAGTCCAGCTTCCTCTCAAACTCGAAGCCCCAAACTTTAAACTTTAAGCCCTAAACCCCAAACTCTAGACCCTAAGCTCTGTAACTCTAAACCCTAAACTCTACACCCCAAACTCTATAAGCTCTAAACCCTCTAAACTCTATAGACTCTAAACCCTAAACCCCACAAGCCCTGAATCCTGCATCGCCAGCTGCACCAAGCGCTCGGAGGTCGAGTCAAGCGCCGACGTCGCCTCGCAGGCGCTGGTCTACTGAACCCTATGGGTCGGGTGCATGTACCCGGTTTAGGTTTTTTTTTGAGAACCGGTTTAGGGTTTAGGGTTCAGGGGTTTAGGGTTTTGTTTTGAGAACTGGTTTAGGGTTTAGGGTTCAGCGGTTTAAGTTTATTTTTTGAGAACCGGTTTAGGGTTTAGGGTTCAGGGGTTTAGGGTTTAGGGTCCATGTACCCAAATAGGATATATTTTGGCCTTACAGTAGTCCTCATATTGGGAGGAATGTAGATACTATTTGTGCACATTGACCGGCATGCGAACTATGACTATGGTTTATAGTAATGACGAAGTAGGAATTCGTGCAATAAGAATATAACTGCTTAGTATTGTTATGATGATGAGGTTCTTTGTTGCTGATAGTGTGCTACAAAGATATGTGCTGGTTTGGCCTTTGTCCTTGTTGCTTTGACGGTCGGATATTGCTGTTGTTTCTGTCGCCGCTGACGCGTGTTTTCATATTGATCAATACTTCATTATCAGGGAGGGGGGCAGGGCATTGAAGGACCACTGCCTGTAAGAAAATTAGGCTTAGGGAGTTTTAGGTCTTATAGCGTTTACAGCCCACATAAACCTCAAATTGAAGACTTTAGAGAAAATTCTGTGTTTTCGGTGTCCTTGCAACAAGTACTCGACTAATTTCGGGTTCTGTTCTAGGGTTCCTAATTTAATTTCCTGAAACCCGCATGCGAACCCAAGCCCACAAATGGTCAAAGCCCCAAAACCTCAAACACATGCAACACCCTCTCTATCGACAAACATGAAGCCGGTAGATCACCTAAACCTGGAACCCTATCCCAAAGTCCGAGACCTTTCAATAATACCATAAACCACCCTAACCCCCAAACCCTCAACATCCATGCACCCTGAAATCGACCTACCTACTAGTATAATATACTTAAGCCTTAACGGTGTTCCTATATAGGTACCCTAGACCCTAAACCCTCAAACTCTGAAAACCGACAGCCTGAACCCTAAACCCCACCAGCCGGCCTCATCGAGAAGCATGAACTGGGGTCGCCGGAGCAATGCGCGGGCAATGGCGACGCGCTGCTTCTGTCCGCCCGACAGCTTCTCCTAGGCTTTGGAGCTACAGGATTTAGGTCTTTACATCGAAGAGTGGTGGGAAATCCTAGGGTTTGGAGCTACAGGGTTTAGGTCTTTGCATCGAAGCGTGGAGGGAAATACAAGCTGTATAAGGATAAACTGATAAACTGCACACCTGAAGATGTTGGTTTCTTCTCGAGTCCTCAGCTCTACATCACCGACACCCAATGCTTATCCGAAGGAGCAAGGACTCGCGCGTGAAAACACTTGGCTTTGTCCGTGGACTCCATGGGTGGCGAACTCTGGGTCTTCCTCCCTGAACCCTTGACTCCACCCTTAACCCCTTAACCCCTAAACTCTTAAACCATAGACCCCTAAAGCCGCAAACCCCGAAAGCCTAAACCTCTGAACTCAACCGCTCAACCCTAAACCCCAACACTCCTAGATCCTTAAGCCGCAGCTGAGGGACTCCCCGAAGCCCGACCCGATCCGTCCACTTCCTTGGCCGCCGGGAGTGGTTCAGGATATGGGGATATGGGGTTTTTGACACTCAAAGCCTGGCAAGGTCTGTAGCGATACGGGTCTCTCGATATGGGGTTTAGGGGGTTTGGGGGTTTAGGGTTTATATAGTCGCTGTGCAGTATCAGAGGGGCACTAAAGGTCAACCTTTGGGACTATGTAAGGGTCTAAATGCACCAAAGATCAAAGGTTACCTTCTCTGCTACTACGGCTCTGATTGCCGTATATAAAACCTTGAAAAGGTAGGATATTTGGGAAAACCCTAAACAGGGGTTAGGGTTTCGGGGTTTAGGGCTTAAGGGTTTCCCCCTCATACTCTGGAACAGGGCTTGGGGGCTCTTCTAGTAAAACTATATAACTATATAAGTATATCTATATATATATATATATATATATACATATATGTATATATATATATATATGTAGGGACCATAAGGGGAATACGAAACAAATGCAGACCATTGAGACCCGAAAGAAGTTTAAGCAGCCTAGGCCACCAAAGGTTGTGCACGATATCATAAAAAAGAGTCACTGGATAAACTTTTTACAAGCCTTGGGAGCCAAGAGCCCAAACACCTAGTGTGTTGGGGTTGAGTGAGTTTCGCCCAAGCCCCAAAATCCCAAATCGAGCTCAGTCTCAGGCTATGACTTGATTTCCTGATTCCCACAGCCCGTGAAAGGAGCTCCTCATTCTGGACATGAGAGGGCCCGAGCTCTTTTTTTGCTGAAACGAGGTAATGCCATTGAAGGTGTAGGGAGTAGGATGGGTTTTGGGCTTAGGTCTTAGAATGGAGGTTCAGGGTATGGGGCTGATTCTGCACTTTTTCGGTCCGGCCAAGTAGCACATTTCCGGCGATGACAAAATCCATGTTTGCCGCCCTAGCTGCATCTGTTACCTGCTCTTCTGTGGCCTGAGGCAGAGACAAAGGACGGGATTCAGTCCCAGCGACGCGTCATTCCTAAAACCTCCATCCCAAAAACCCCAAACCCACAACCCCAAGACCTGGAAACCTAACCGATCATTCCCAGGGTTATTCGAGATTTGGCCAATCTTACCCGATTCAAGGTTCCACCTTTCGTAAACATATCCTACTATCTGATATTATTAGCGACACTCCGGCCATCGTTTTCATTTACCTTCCTGATTCTGAAAGAGAATCGGAACCAATACGCGTATGAGTAGCAACAGCAATCGAAAACCTGCACAGTGCTAGCAATGTGATGTCAGTATGCGTAAAATCGAACGGTGTGTGACATGATCGGAAACAGGCAAACAAAAGGCACTGCAAGTAGTAACACTAGCTTCGCCGACCGGGGGAAACTTTCATGCTGTCGCATTGTATGATGTCGCCGTGAGAACCAAGTCCTAAACCTACATGTCTGGAAATGACCTAAACCCTAAAGGGTCAGAGTTTCGGATTCCTTGTCGAGGAGTCCCTCAAATTCCTTTCGAGACCAGCGGGGCCTGTACTGAGATGTCTTGAATAGCACAGAGTGCCATGTTCTGACTTTCAGAAAACGGCCAAGCTTAGGGCTCAGGTTTTAGTTGGGGTCTTGTCTTGAAGCCCAAACCCAAATGCGACTGCAAAAAAAGCCACACTCAAGCTCTCTGCCAGAGACGTTCACCCCACGCTGCCTCCGGATTGCCATATCTCACGTTCCTTAATGCATTTCGCTGTCAGACTGACAAATGCGGGGTCATTGTTCAGTACTCTAGGGGCCGTAACGATTAGAATAGAGTTTTGGAATCTCTCATCGTGAATCCCAGAATGATTACTGCTGGGATTCCCTATACCTTACCGCAAGGTCAGGAGGAGAATGATGTTCCATCGGCTTCCCCTATACACTATAATTACAATAAGGAACCCTGAAAAATGCTATGGGTCATTATTGAGGCTTATATATTAGCACCACTTGACATCTTGCCTACGCAGGAACCGTGGATTCTGAAGGTTTGCCCTTGGGCTGCTAGACCGGTAATTGAACCCGTAAAGAAAAGTTACCCTCTGGACACATAAGCATGGTTTGGGGTTTATAGTGTCTTTTTGTTTTTGCGGGCCCTTTTCCTTCTGCGACAGTCGGTATAGGGTTGAGGGTTTACGGGGTATAGGTTATGGTGGTTCAGGAGAAGGATGCGGTCAGCAGGTCGGCAGCTTGAATGTACACTTCCGGTGTGACCTGTGATTTGCATAGATCCCTTGGTGTCTATAGAGATCCCACAAAAGCCGTGGTGGCCTGGAGGAACAACCCACCCTTAACCCTGTTTTGCTCCTGGACTCAAGTCTAGCCAGTCTACGAGTCTACGACCTGCAACCATCTTGACCGAGCCGACACGCAGCGCCGATACCCAAGCCGCTCTGCTCACCCTGAAACCCTAAACCCCAAGATTTTCGACTCTCAGAATCCCAAAACTGGCACTTTTGAACAGCTGCCGGATTTCAATCCCGAAAGCCCAAAACCCTGTGAAACCGGACAGCTCTGGGCCCAAACCTAGAAACAACCTGGGTGGTTGTCAAAACTAGGGCCCTTTTTTTGGGTACAATAAATAATAGGTGCCGTATTGTAACAGGGACCCAAGAAGGGACCCTAATATTGACAACCACCCACCTGCCTTTGGCCCAAGGCTCTCTTCCAGGGTCACATCGAAGAGCACGGGCTCTTGTCCCACCATGCCAACCTCCCGACTGCAAATCTCTCCACTCTGAAGCCCACAACCCCCCAAAACCCTGAACCCGCAGGCTCGAAGTCCTCCCAAGAATTACACCTACTAGATGGGGGTTTCCGAAAATAGAGGGTCCCTAATGTAGTACGCTAAATAGTAGGATCCCTATTACAAGGACCCCAAGAGAAGGTTCCCCTAACTTTCGGAAACTCTACACACTCAAAGATCCGTTTAAAGGAACCCTTATAGTATCCTTATAGTAACCCTTCAAAGGAACCCTATAAGGTACCCAAGTGTTAAAAAAAGAGCCCGGACTGGCGCCCCCGGACGCCAGTCGCAGGCATTGTGAGTAATATAGGGGCCTCAATAATTAGAATAGGGTTTCGGGCCCATTATCCTATAACTCCTATGAGGAACCCCCTAAAATAGTATAGGTAATTATCAAGGCCGCCAGAGTATTCAGGTTTGGGGCTTCTTTGGCCAACTATGACTCCTATGAGGAACCCCATAAAATAGCATAGGCAACTATTAAGACCCCTACATTATTCAGGTTTGGGGTTATCTTTGGTCAACAATAACTCCTATGAGGAACCCCCTAAAATAGGTAACTAATTCAGGCCCCTACATTATTCAGGTTTGGGGTTTTCTTTGGCCAACCTTCGTAACTGGAAGCCTTTTGTGGGCTGGAGTTGAGTTTCTTCAGAGTTTTTGTGGCTTCGGGGTCTTGGGAACTCACAAACTGGATAATGTGCTTGAAAGGTCAAGACTGTACAACTTGCATAGGCTGACGAATTTTCTCACGAAGAGATCAAAATCCGGAAATCCTTGAAACCCTAGAGGCTTAACTCCCTCAGCCATAAACCTCTCAAACCCTTCCGGCAGTTGAGTCAGACTGGCCTGCTTACGCCACCACGCCACATTCAAATCGCGCAAGTTCTGGCCACCCACTTGGATGGAACCGGCCTCACCCGGTTCAGGATTTATGGGTGTGGGTGTGCATGTATATGTCTGTCTGTCTGTCTGTCTGTCTGTCTGTCTGTCTGTCTGTCTGGTTGTCTGTCATGTATGTACATACATAAGGTATGCATGTACCTATGTATGTATATGTGTATATGAGCTGTATATGTATGTATATGTATGTGTGTATGTATGTCTATATGCGGAAGCCAATGAGTTGTTGAATAAACGTGGGGAGCAGATTCTGACTGTTCTTTGGGTGCTGTTGCCTCAAGGTTTCGCCGCTCACACTCGCACACAGCAGGCAAGGCTCCACCCTCAAGGTTTAGGATTCGAGGCTTCAACTCCCAGAACTCTTGTAACTCTTGAACCTATGGAGATCCATCCCAACCAGGGTCCATCCAAGAAAGCCCAAACCTTGAACTTTCAAGCCCTATAAGCAGACTGGAGAACGATGTAATGCAAACCCTGCACCCAGAGCCCAAACCTAGAATTCAACAATCCTTCCGTTCCCCTCTCTCAAGAACCATAAAATTGCCTGTGGGTCGTAGAACCGCTGCAGAAGCTGGATCACGGTGGACTTGCCACTTCCAGAGAAGCCCACCAAGGCGACCTGAGTCCGTAAGCCTTACCTTACACCCCCGCTTTACGGGAGTTTCCGAAAATAGGAGACCCTAATATTACCGTAAATAGTAGGATCCTTATTTTAAGGGCCACAAAATGAGGTACCCCTAATATTAGGAAACTCCGTGATATCTTGAGTTTCAGGATTTAGGGACCTCTAGCCGGCTACCAAGCCCTGTCCAGGTTTAACCAGAGCCAGCCGATGCACGAACTACGGCGCTGTGGAGCTACGAGATATAAGCCCTCCATGTTTCCTAGATGCCGGGGTTCCCGCACAGAGGGTTGACCTGTCAAGCATGGCTCGAGCACAAAAACAACAAACAACACAAAGTCTAAAATTGATACTTATCGGGCACGAAGGTTCAACCTTCCATTGCCAGCCGTTCAATTACATAATTACATCTGAAACGTGACGCTCAAAGGGGCATAGCTGCCTGACTACCTAGCTACAGGCTCCCACACGGGGTCAAACGCCGAATCTATCGAAGGCCTGCAACAGGTCCTTCCAGCCTGATGCTGTAGAGCTAGGCCCTACTGTAGTAGAAGCTCCAAATTGGAAACCAATAGCCTCAGTCCTTACGAGATGTATAGGGAATCCCAGCACTTTTTGTCGTTAATCCGATTTCCAACTTTTCGGGGTTTACTATAAACCCCAGTCTGATGAGTCTGATGGCTGCTACGTCTTGTTTTCGACGCTCACACTCTGCAATACAAGGCGAGGTCTGTAGACGATACTTGGGTACAGGAGAAGTGCACTACCGACTCCTGCCACTGTCATGTCACGATCATCCGTAACCCCAAGGATCCAAGTATCTAATACTCATATACTCTCCAAAATCCTAACCTACATAGCTACTAACTACTAGCCTAAAACCAAGTACCTAATTATTGGGTCCTTTGGACCCTTGGGGTAAGCCCCTCTATTAGTCCATCTTGATCGTTTTTGGTCAGCTGGACCGAACATGTCTCAAACCACACATGCCAAAAAGCTGAAGCCCCAATACAAAGTGACTTAGACCGCAAAACAATGGAATCCGAACCATGACATAGATGTTCCAAAAGCTCTCTTCTTCAACAGCCGAGCGCAAAAAAATCCAGACTGCTTAAGAAAGACTAAATATATAAGGGCCAGAAGTTGAGAGTTGTCCCATTGGTTATCCAACAGCAAGGTATCACATTCAGGCGTTTAGCCAGCAGAGGAGACAAGTAGCTGCCTGACCCTTCTCAATCTTGAAGTTGAGCTTCTTGAGCACTCTCACCTGTGGAGTTTTCGACAGTGGGGTACCGGATTCTTACTATAAGGACTCCGAAATAAGAGCCAGGTACCACTCTTAGTACCCTGTAGGATCCGTGCCCTCATATTCGGAAACTCCCACATGAAGAATTTGAGCCCTGATTCAGGGCAGCTCGAGCTTTGCCAGAGGGTCCTAGGTACGATTACGAGGGATACTTTCCCAAATCATCACAATTTTTCCTACATATAGAAAGTTTACTTTCTCCTAAACAGGACCTTTATAAAGCGGCTTTATGAGGGACTTAGGTTTCTGGTGGATTCGGATCGTCGGCTTTAGGGTTTATAGCCTACATGATGGAGTTCCCAGACCCTCCACGTACCCTTTGTTATACCAGAAATAACCACAAGTAAGTGCCATATACCCGCATGTAAGGGCGAAAGGCAGGGGATTGGGTCCCATCGTCTTGATCGGCCTTGTCATGTGTTCGCCGCTTCGGGTCTCGGGCTACATTTTAGAATTTAGCGCTTACTGCTCCGGGTCTTGAAGTCCCCGGTCGTTGCGAGCCCCTTTCTCCATAATGGCACCTCACGCGCGAGTAGATACTAAGGGCCTGCAGCAAAGGGTTTTTTCCGCCAAGAGCACCATCCAGAACTTCCTCAGATCAACTGACAGTAACTGACACGTGCCTCGGGGCGATGAGGGTACCAGAAGTAGACGTCCTTGCGCTCATTCCAGACATGTTAAACATAAGCGGCTCCATTTTCAAACGTCCACGCAGAAGTACGAAATAACCACTGACAGCCCAAAGTCGTTCAACTGCAGAACAGGTATTCTGCAGAAGTACTATATACATGGAAGGTAAATGCCTTACTATGGCGAAGGGAAACTTATCTGCTGCCGGTTGCATAACCCAACGTCGATTCCATCTGCTTTCTGATATGCGCCGGCAGTATTGTCTAGCGACACGAATGGAATCGAAAGCATGCCAGGTTTCATTCGCCACCAAGCCTAGCAACTCCACGACTTTTGGGACAAAACTTAACCCTACGAGCACCCTTGCAGAACCAGTGCAGCAACTCCCTAAAATCTCGTCGGAGATCCGAGACATTGAGGCGCCTCAAACCCACAGATGCAGCCGCGGAAACACCAAAGCGAAAGAAGCTGAAGAAGCCTGTTCCACTCTAGGACCGTCCTTATTGCATTTAGCACGGGATCTAATAAACTCGTGTTTTGGGATGCGGAAGCACGGAGCTCTGCGTCAGGACACGAATCTCTGAGAACTTACATTCTAAACTCGAAGTGGGTTGGTATCTCCTGCTACTTGTCCGATACCCTGGGGGAACTAGAGGTTAACCTTCGGGATTATGGGGATTATAGTACCCCGAAAAAAGCTACCCACTCTACTACCAGGTCCTTGAACTCTGAACCCCAAACCCTCAACCTTAAATCGGTCCTTGAACTCAATGTTGCCATCACCGATGCTCTCGATGCGCCCGGTGGGCTGCGTGGCATCGATCTTGGAAACCTGCCGACTGCCGGCTCGGCATAGGATGTTTTTTTTGCTTTTTTGAACCTTCGTGCCTTTTGACCAAAGGATGTAGGGGTTTATGGGGTTACGGTTTGGGGTTTAGGGTTTCCGCGGGGCTCGAGGGATGTCGGACTTCTACGATTCGAAAATGCGCCTTAAAGGCAAATGAACCCAGCGATCTACACTAAAATGATTCCTAGAACAGAATCCAAGCCCCGAGCCGATTTCAACTCAGGAGTCACATGATTATATGGTATAGCGGTTTCAGAACACAGGAGTATTCCAATGTCATACCAACAGAATATACGACTGTACAAATACAGTAATAAAGCAATGTGATATGTCGGCTCAAGGCCGTGAGGACTTCAGAGTTTCACGGCTTTGGGGTTTTTGCAGCTGAAAAGCAACGGCTTCCGGGATTTGCGGCCTCAGGCCCTTTAGACTTCTTTAGGACTCTAAGAGTGGGCACAGGGAGCCTCCTTCCAACCGTACAGCCTCATGCTGGAAGCTTAACATATTGTCAGGTTGTTGACTGGCGGGTTTCTTAACTTCGGGGGTCCTGGCTGAGGGGCTCTACATCAAGGACCCTACTGCTTTGTATCCATAGAATATACAGCGGGGCTCTCTTCGGAGTAGTTGGAGCCCCATCCGGCGAAAGTGGTGGGATCTCTTAGGATGCAACTGGGTGGTTGTCAAAATAATGGTCCCCTTGTGGGTCCCTACTATAATGCAGCACCTATGATTTAGGGTACCCAAAAAGGGACCCTAATTTTGACAACCACCCAACTCTCAAAGAAGTGCCTGGTCGATGAGGCGGAAGACCTCCACGGCGGCATGGTGGCCCGATGCGGAGTCTGGGATGTACTGCACGATGGAGCTCACAGACCTAAGCAAAAGGCTATTGTAATTTAGAATACACAATCGAAAATGCACAATACATAAAAATAAATAGACACATACATATGTCAATATATATATATATATATATGTATATATATATATATATACACATGTGTATATATATATATATATGTGTGTATATATATATATATATATGTATAAGATTTCCAAAGCCAAAGTATGTATTGTATAGTGTGTGTGTGTGTGTGTGTTTGTGTGTATATACATATACATATCCCGCTTCGGTATGTGTGTGTGTGTGTTGGCGTATTCTTCAGAACACATCCTGGAGATGAGGGAAACAAGGGGCTGTTGAATCGCCAGGTATCTACCTGAACCCCAATCTAAGCAAACTCTGTTTCGCCAACTATACCGATACACTTGGCGACATACAGGCTAGCGAGAGGGGTCGCGGGAGCCTGTTGTTCAGTAAAAACAGTCTGCAGCGATTATGTGTTCCACGTGTCACTGGACCTTGCTTTGTCTCCGATGCTTATGATCCCTTGAATCTTATTGATAATGGCTATTTGGCACGATGTGCGACCAGCCAGTAGGCGAAGGCACGAACCGAAGAAAACTATCCTTCCGGAGTTGAGTGCCTCTCAGTAGTAAGGGGCCCCTTTTTGCTTTACGCCCTGAACCCTTTTACACCTGGACTACGCATACGCCCTGAACCCTAACCCCTAAAGCCTTAACCAATCTCTCCCAGAGACAAAGCCCGAGACCCTGATTTCCAGGGCGTCGCAAACCCTCACCAATGAGACCCATTCGGCAAGGTGCAGACCCTTCTCCTAGTGACGGATCGTCCTTTCGGAGGGACGTGGGGGTTCATTAATTATGGGCCTGCATTCATCCCTAAACCCATCCGAAGCTTGACATCTAAAAGCAGCAAGGGGGCATCACACCGAACACGACGCAGAAGAGCGTGAGGAGCACCTGGTGTGCATCGAAGTTCCAATACCTCAGCCAGATCTGACCCACACTTTCTAGGGTCAGGGCTCAGGGGGGCGTGTTCCAGGCTTAGTTGTCCAGAATCATACGGGAACCCAAGGTTTATAACAGGGATTATGCAGGGCTTATGATACAAAGAAAAATGTTTAGCGGGGGCTTTGCTACAACCTTACAGTAGAAGCCGGAAAAAGTTGGAATGTCATTATCATAATCCCTTTAAAGTAAGTTATAGGGGATCCTGCCATTATTCCATATTCCAACTTTCTGGAGTTCCCTGTGCAGTATGAACTTTAAACTCTGAGTTAGGGCCTAGGGGCTGAAATTCCTGACGTTCTGCAACCTTCAACTCCAAGTCCAAAGGCGCATTGGCCTTCTACGAACCCATAAAGCACAGAGTAGCCTCATACAGCTCCAGACCCGTTTTGCTCCACACAACCCCTGCAGTTTAAGCTTAGGGTCTTCCCTAAACATCCCCAAACCATTTGCCATCTCCATGCCATTTGTCGTGGTTGTGAGCACCCTTGCCCAATCTATGATTTTGGTATGATGATTCATGCAAACAAAGCTGGGGCTACCTACTCAACCACTCGCCAAGCCCAGCCTCCATAAACCCTGAACACCAACAAATCAAAAAAAACTGAAAAATCCGGACCTTCGAACTCAAAACCTCCCTAATCCCTACTCCTTGAACCTTCGCACATCTTTTAGAAGGCTCGAAGCCAACGACTTCTTGAAACTGCGGCAAGGGTGGCCCAAGCTTCCCCTGCTCACGAAAAACATACGAAGGAACTAGAACGTCCAAGCCAGAGTTCAGAGTTGTGAGTGCATAAGGCTTGGAGAAACTGTACACGATTTCGAGTTTGTCCAAGGTTTAGGCTATGGTGTCTAGAGTTACCATAGGAGTGTGGATCCTGTGTTTGGAGTGTAGGGCCCTTGTGACTTCTTGGTTTGACCCGTTGGACCCCAGACTGGACCTCTAAACCGTTTTCCAACACTGCAAGCATTCCTTGCACAGGCATCTTAGGTGGTATTATTAGGGAGACCCCTTAAAGGGTACCCCTTCTGAACCCTACTTCTGGCTCTCTTAAAAGAGACCTTATTGAGAGGGTCTATATCCCCAAGGGTCCCCCTAATCCTAACTCCCACATCTGGCCAGCTGGGCTAGAGGCTGAATGCACGCCGCGCTCATAGCAAATCCTTCCCAAGCTTGGGATTGCGGTTTAGGGTTTAGGGTTTAGGGTTTAGAAGAATTGTTTGTGCCTTTGTTTGCAGCCCTTTCTCCTACTGTTGGTTTGAACCTGGAAGGCTTAAGTTTCCTCGTGTTGTAGAGTCGTAGAGCTTGTGGTTTCGCACTCATTCACTCCCAGATCTGAGATCGGGAGGCTCATCGGTAGGGCTTAGGGCTTGCTGAAACTGCCTGTTAGCCGGGTTCCACCGCATGTAAATAATATGTTGACCCTGTTGAACGTGGGTTTTGGGTTGTCGGGCGCGTGTCGGTCTAGGGATTGAAGCTGCGGGTAGGTAATAGTAATAGTAATAGTAATAGTAATAGCAATAGCAAAGGTAATAGCAGTAGCAATAATAATAGTCATAGTCATAGTAATAGTAATAGTACTCAGGGTGTTCGAGGACTTCTCGGAGTGCCAACAGCCTGGTCCAAAGACCCTCCGGCCTCGAACTTGAGCCCCGAAATCCTACACCACTAACCCTGAAATACTAAGTCATGCGCCCATGTTCCTAATCCTCCGGGCTTTTTTCCACAGTGCTCTACACCCGAAATCTGGAACTCATTAAGCCTCATTAAGCCCCATAAAACCACGACTTGCAATCCGAAAAGCACAGCACACTTGAATATACTGAACAAAGGTCTGTGAATCTGTCTTATGCGCGCTGAAAATTAGCTCAAACCTCAACCCGAAATTCAGAGATCACAGGGTGCCTGCGAGATAGATAACCTGGATCAGGCACCTTTGCTGGTGTAGTGCTGAGGCGCTTTCCACAGAAGTCTCAAAGCCAATGCCCAGACGGTGTGCAGACGCCCAGTGTGACTGTGAAAGCTGGTAAAAGCGGCCACAACCAGGGGCCTGAATAACTAGGATGGGGTTTTGGGGTAACTTACACCACTTTTCATGAAACTGAAACGGCATTTTCGAAAGTACTGCCACTAATTTTCGAGACCCTACGCTAAAATCAAGGACACTGGTTTGAGGCCTTGCAGAAGCCCCATGTTGAAAGGGATCGGCTCGGCTCTTTTTTCTAGCGGGCGCTTCTTGCGAGATCGTTGGGACACTGTGTTTTTTGAGGGAACTGAGTGTTCCCTGTCGGACCTGTGCTGGATGAAACTACCCCTGCAAAAGGTTCAAGGCTAAGTATAGTCTACTAACTCTACTACTCAACAGACACTGGTCGGAGGAAGAGTTGCTAGTGCGGCTCGGGGAACCATTTCACTTTGAAAACGAAGTACACACCCAAGAACCCTCCAAAGCAGCACGCGGAAAGGGCCTGAGACACGGTAGGTAGAGTGTGATCTGTACTCCTTCATGAAAGACCCCAGTATAAGTTTTTGAAGAATGTGCATCAACCGTAATCGAATTCCCCGTATCTATGGCCCAAAACTAACCCTCCAAAACAGTTGCCGCACGGGCTTCCTATTCTTATAGCTACGACTACTTTCTTATATTGAGATCTTGCACTCGTAATTGCAATGTTTATTCTCGATCTTATCTGCAGTATTATGCCTATTAGTCGGCGTCTTATTGCTACTGTTTTGTTTATTTCTACTATTCTTCTAAGTAGTATTGAAATTATTCCTATTAAGATGTACATAAGGCCCCAAAACCAACGCTCCAAAACGGGCTCTAAACCCGAAGCCCACAACTATTCTCCAAAACCAGAACTTAGTTTGCAAAACCAACACTACTTAACCCTCCAAAACGGGCTGAAAAGCCCTTAAACTAAAACTAACCCTCCAAACCGGGCTCCACACCCCAAACCCAACCGTAACTCTCCAAAACCAGAACCAACTCTCCAGAACCAACAGCTAAAACGTTCCAAAACGAGCTCTACGCCCCAAGCCCAAATCTATAACCTTCCAAAACGAGCTCTGACACCCCAAACCCAAAACTTAACCTCCAAAACGAGCGGCATGTTCATGCCAAGTCTTATAACTAGACGTGGTATACTGGTGATGTAAGGCCGCCTTTAAAACGAACCTTCCCACACGGGCTCTAAACCCCAAACTCAAACAAGAACCCCCTAAACCCTAAACCCTTAAAACCGGGCGGCATGTTCATGCCAAGGGAGATCCCGAGCTTCCAGGACTTCGAGGTCTCAGCCGTGTTTGGAGAAGTACGGGCTTAGGGTTTGTTAGGGGTTTAGGAAATTTTTTGGCTTAGAAGTTGTATAAGGGGTTAGGGGTTTAGGGTTTGTTGGGGGCTAGGGGTTTCGGGAACTTGGGTATGAGGGTTTGGGGGTTAGGGAATTTGGGTTTGAGAGTTCCGGGTTGTAGGATTCAGGGTCTGGGGTTCAGGGGTTTAGGGATTTCAGGGTGTAGGGCTCAGGGTTCAAGGGCTTTTTTATGCCCCCGACATGGCCAGGACAAGCCAGATAGCAAGGTGGTCCACCGAGAAAGCTTCAAGTTTTAGGGATTCTGTGATTTATGGTTCAGGGCTTAGGTAGGAGCTAACATGGTTGCTTTTAGATCCGAGGGTCAATGCGAGGACAGCGGGCACCTTTTGGCGTCCGTTTCGCCACGACGAGGAGTATGAGCATAGAGCGTGCAGAGGTGTTCACACTTGTCGCTGTTAGCGGGGTGACATCCGTAGGAGCGTCCACTCCGGAGGCTCAAAAGCCACGACGTGCCTAGAAGAACAGCAGCCCTCTGCTTGGGAATCGTAAAGGCGTGTACCAAGTTTACTCCAGCATATATGGTCGCGATCATGTTGTGTCTAGCTGGAAGCAAGGTAAGAAGGTTTCTTAGAAGAACAAGTAAATGGCAAACCCAGCCTGGAGCACCCTACATGCGGGATCACTTTCCGAGTTCGTCGGTGGAAAACTGGTGCCTCCGAACCAACTTTCTGACGGATCTTTGGCTGGCCATTCACTGGAACGTCCATTACGGATGTTAGCCCCACGCGTCTAAGCAAAATTAAGGTAAACAAACACATGCTCATCGTCAACACTCCAAGTGCCACTAACTTGAACACATACATTGACATACATCATACATCCGTACCCAGTAGACATAAGCCAAGAGGTGGCAAATAGTGCAAGTGGTAGCTCTGCTGCTGGGGGTGACGCAACATCCATGGAACACCAAAAGCTTCATCCCAGCTATTAGACCAGGCCCTACTGGGCATTCTCGGAACAAAACAAGGAAACAGCAGCCCAGGCTGTCCCACAAACCCAGACAACTCTATCAGCCTCAAACCCCACTCTCATTCCGACAACTCACTTCTGAACTCTCTGAAACAGACCCGGAAACCCTAAAACCATCTAAAACCTCATCCACTCTAAAGCAGCCAAAGCATCGTTCACTTCGGTCAAGACATCCAACGACTCATCGATGATTTCCAGGGTGTACTCTTCCTTGGCTTGGGGGGTGCTGCAACGAGTCACTAGACGGGTTCTAGATGCGTCTCTCTCTACGGGTCGAAAAAGTAGTACGTACTGCAACAGGCGCAAAAAGGGGTCCTGCTGCAGTCCTGCTGGTATAGTAATCATAACAGCATGTGAAGTCCCATCCAAGAAACAGCTCCCAAAGCCCTCACGGTGCGGATGGCCGTCGCTGCCTCTGTTCGCGCACGTGCAAGGCACGAGGAAGGGTTGGGGCCTTTAGCTTCAATTTTCAGGGGCACTTTTGTTGCAGTGGTAATTTGGCGTTGGCGATCGTCTGCCTCTAGCGATCCGGGATCTGTAGTGTACCGGATTTTCAGCCGTCGTTTGCATGCTGGATCAGCTCATATCAAAACAGGAGCAGCTCTAACGTCTTGTTGACTCCCGAACTCAACTTCAAGCGCTTAGAACAAGACCCTTCGACAGACAAAAGACCGTATGCCCGGCCACACCTGTTGAGGGTTCTTTCAGACACCTTCGAAGCAGTCTAAATCAAACATTTGCATAACACAAACAGTATGGAGTACATTGAAGCCGTCCCAGTCGAGTCACTAATTAGCGCAGTATGTGATGCAGGATTTGGGGCAACAAACGCTGCACTTCTCGCATCGATCTGTTTCTGATCGGAATCCGGCCCGAAACTCGGCTACGACATGTATGGTTCAAAACATATACGTCACTAGGGCCGATAGAGTCAGAGACGACTACCCACATGTTGGGAAGTATGACATTGAGTCCAGCCACTTTGTCAACCAGACTCATATCACAGATACAGAGCTCGTAAAGTGTGAAAAAAATCAAAGAGCCCCTAAATGCCCAGAACGAGAAAAAACTCCAGACTCTTGCATCAGTACACCCTGGACGCCAATGCAGCCCCACAACCTCCGGCTTTCAACCAGCTGTCAACCCCCAAGAACATATACAGCCCTGGCAGAGTCCCAATGGAGCTTGAACAACCTTAAACACGGAGTCTTTGTAGTAAGGGTTAGAGTTATAGTGCCCTTGATAGGAACCTAGAGCCAAACCTTTCCCGCCGGAAGACCTCCGCCGTCTCCTTGCCCGCCTTACCATAAGCCGCCCTTAGTCAAGTGCTTTAGGGTTGAGGGTTTAAGGAGGGTTTTGGGTTGAGGCGGTTGAGGGGTTTAGGGTTTTGGGGTTCTTGTTGGAGTATGTATGGCTCTGGTATCTTCAGCAGATGAGCAAAGCCTGAGATCATAGTGCTCGAGCTCTTTGGGTTCAATTCAGCACATCCGAGAAAGATAGCCTAACCCTACACTCAAAACCTGTGAGGAGCTGCCCAGCTTCAGGGCGAGGGCCCAAGAGTTACACCTGTTTGTTTGGAGGCTTGAGGTTTTCAGACGCCCTATTCTCCATTAAGGCTCAGAACGCAACGACAAGGCCTTGGCCGTCGTTCCAGGCTTCGGTGTTACCAGTATCTAGGTCTAGGTTTCGAAACTCCACGCAAGGCAGGCAAGCAAGTTTACTAGGTTGCGGCCATCTCAACCCTTGTCCCAGAGGTCAGGGCTCATTGTTGCCAACAACTCAAGGACATCGACACCTTTTTGCCACTTGCTTAAATTTGCGCATTGGCTTGGGTATTTGCTCCAGACCTGGCCCACTGTTGCCGTAGGTCCACCAGGGTATTTCCTCGCATCCTCCATTCTTGAAATCTCCACCAACCCATACCCAAACATTCAAGAGGTCATAGGCTTTTTAAGTTGTGCTGGTACAACCCGAAAGCAGGATTCCGTAACCAGTGCCACACTCATCTCACTAGCATCACCCCCACACGACACCCTCCCACCCGAGTTTATCCGAAGCTCCCTCAGGTCGCAAGGGCTTAGGGATTTTTCCCTCCTACTTGGGCTTAGGGTCATAGAAACCATGGGTCTAACAAGCCTTTGGGAACATAAATGTAAGGAACAGGCAAGCTATTTCGATAAATAAATCCTTGGGGTTGTACTCTCTGGGAGTCTTGGGAACTTGAGGTCCTTAAAATAAGCATCCAGCTATTTGGGGTGCTATATTGGGGTCCCCTATTTCGGAAACCCCTATCTCTTCCAGTAAAATACTTCGAAGCAAATCCCAATCCATGCACTTCAAAACCTTTTGCACAGGCTTGCCTGAGTCCCGCCTGGCGCACCTGTTCTCTGAACCGGGTGAGACACAGAACGAAATCAGTGACTTTAAACCCTTTTTGAACCCGTACTGACTCTAAACCCTAACCCTGAAACCCTAAGCCAAGAAACTCTCCTCTCTGCTCCACACGGGTGGCACAGGCAGCGACCTCAAGAGACAGCGGTCGAATGCTGCGGCTCTTCGGGTATGTTCTGCTGCGGGGTTTGGGATCCGGGGATTCACACGGGTTGTAGGATTTAGTATTTTCGGTCTTATGGATAGTTCATGAATTAGAGTTCCCTTGAAGAGTCATACCTGTCATACCTTGCCAGTCTCTCATTGGAGTAGGCGAGATTTCGCACAACCTCACGAGCTCCAAGCTATCTTTAGTTGCAGTTGCAGGTGCTTTGTCCGCATTCGAAGCCTTCGCGTGAGCCCTGCTGGGTCTTGTGGCTCTACTGCTTTTCTTTTCCCACCCGCCCAGCTGCCAAAGTCGCACCGCAGGGGGCTCTAGTGCTTTAGGGCGTGGGGTTTATGGGCATTTCTACTCTAAACCCTAAACCGTATTTTCCTCTCGTTGCCAAAGGGACAAGGTTTGGAGGACCGAGGGCGTGGAGCTCAGGCTTTCATGTGGCTCAAAGTCCATGTTTCAATTCTTCAAAGTTCAAAGAGCCTTGTCCGCTGGAAAATGACCCCTTCATGAGATCCTAAAGCCGAACACCCAGCCCTGAAACCTCATCCCTTCCCATCACCTGCCGAGACCACTAATGCAGCTGTTACGACTAATGAAACTACTCCTCTGCACTCTTCTCACCATGGTTGTGATTACAAAGTTGCAACGTTTCCTATTCCCACCCTGCCTTGCTTTACACGTACCCGTACTGCTTTGTATTTATCCCCTAAACCCTAAACCCTCAACCCTAAACCCTCTGCTCTAGAGCAGGTTGAGACAGAGCTGCTGCAAGGCCCAGGAATCCGCAGATGGGCATCAGGGCCAGCAGGATCAATGCCTTCCGGAGACTCCATATCGCTCAATTAAGGACTATACCTTAAATCCTATTGTCGTTCCCACTATAATTTAAGGCATATTCCGTAATTAAGGAATATTGGAATGGAGTCTCTGGGTTGAAGTAAGGCCTTTCAGGGGGCAGGCTTTACTAGACCCGAACTACAGCCTTAAGGCAAGGCCATGCAGGGTTTGGGGTGCAAGCTGGGTTTGGCGGATTCAAAAATCAGGAACAAACACTCCGAAACTATGTTTAGGCTTTAGAGCAGTACTACGGTTTAGGATGTTACGGTTGAGTTTTAGGATGTTACGGTTGAGTTTTAGGATGTTACGGTTGAGTGATGTTTGGTACAGAATTTGATGGCTCTTGGACGGCGCAGAGGGAGGAAGAGTAATGGGAAGCGAAAGAGGATGCATGCGAGCGTACGGTGAGGACAGACAGGTACATATATTTGTGAATGGATGTGGCAACAGCACAAAATCACATACTGGTCTGTGAAGTATACTGTACAACTTAGGAAGGAAGGGGGCATCACTACTGACAGTAAGTATTCAAACCATTGTCGACACCTAAGCTTGTTCTTTATCAATGCTCTTGACTCTCTAGATGGGGCTTAGCCAGCACTGCTCGCAGCGAAAAACCTTGAGCCCCAAAACTCTGAACCAGCGGAGTCATAAACTGGAAACCGTGCCTTTCTAAAGCCTTCTTTGCATCAGGACTTATGCAGTCGCCTGAACGTCACCCTGAACCTTCCTTAAGCGGTCAAGCCCTTAAGCCTTTCAAGCTTTGCACCAGGCTGCCAGCACCCACGATCCGAAGAAGCTCATGCCGATACTGATGAGACCTGAGCGGCTAATATAGGGTCCGTAATACACAATTAGAACAGTTTTTGTGGGGATATTGCGGTACAGAGGGGTTTGGGGTTTGTACTCTCAAGGTGTCTAGGGGTTTAGGGTTGGATGCTTTGAAGTTCTGGGTTTACGCTCTTGGGGGTTGTAGGGCCCTCTTACCGCGGCTCTAATCTTTCTCTTACTCCTGCCGCTGCTGCTGCTGCATCTACTATGTTTTACTACTACGGCTACTACTGCCACTACTGCCACTACTGCCACTACTACGACTACTACAACAACTACTACCACCACCACGACGACGACTACTACTACTTCTACTACTTCTACTACTCCTACTGCTACTTGCTACGCCTACTACGACTACTACGACGACTACTACTACTACTACTACTACTACTACTACTACTACTACTACTGCGAATGCTACTGCTACTGCTACTACTACTACTACTACTACGACTACTACTGCTACTACTCCTACTACTACTACTACCACCACTACTTACTACTACGACTACGATTAACCACTACGACTACGGCTACGACCACGACTACGACTGCTACTACTACTACTACTACTTACTACAACTACTTAACTACTACCACCACTACTGCTACTACTACTACTGCTACTGCTAGTGCTGCCCCTACTGCTACTACATCCTACTACTGCTACTACTACGACGACGACTACCACTACTGCTGCTAATACTACTACTACTACTACTACTACTACTACTACTACTACTACTACTACTACTACTACTACTACTACTACGACTACTACGACTACTACGACTACTACTACTACTACTACTACTACTACTACTACTACTACGACTACGACTACGACTACGACTACGACGACGACTACTACGACTACGACAGCGACTACGTCTACCGGTCGTTCATATTGCTTTCGCCTCGATGTCCATCCCTACTTCCTCTTTTCTGCACTTCAAACTGCTTTGTGCAAACATTGCGGCTTTAGCATTGGCTTCTTTAAGCTTTCACCTACGTCAAACCGGAAGATACGTCCGTTCCGTATTGCTCTTATCGCTAAAGAAACGACAGCCTTCGAAACGGGATGGCTCCACGCTACATCCCAAACCCTTCCTCCCTTGCTTCCTGCTGCCAGGATGCAAGTGAAAATGGCCCCTGTTGAGTTTCCAAGCTGGATGCCCAACATCTGCCCAACACGGTTCATGTGCCTGGACACAACAACCAGTTGGATCATGGTTGTGGATGTTACCAGCAAACATCCAGCGTTAGCGGGGGCATGCTTCTGCAAGCAAGCCTTGTGTGCTAGTTCATCACACAGCAACGTCTTATAAACACAGAGGGGGCGCGGTTCGCCTCGACGGACCTGCCTGTGCAGACTGCCTGAAATATGTTTCCCTGCTCGCGCTTGTTTTCGCTCATGTGTTTTCCTGCACCTGCAGCACAGCTCCCCATTATCAGCTGCAGAACTTTGAGCAAAGCCCGGCGGAGGCCCAGCGGGTTGGAAGACAGCGAAGAGGCAGAAAGAACTTCAGGCAATATCTCAAGATGGGCAACAACAGTGCCAGAAACAGAAATGCTGTACATAGTCGTAGCATTCATAGCAGCCGCAAAACCGAAGTGGCAGTGGTGCTGCTGCTCGTAATACTGGTAGTACACTGGTGGTCATCGTCATCGTCGTAGTGGTGGCAGTGGAAGTGGTGGCGGTTGCGCTAGCGGTAGGGGGTAGCGGCAGTTTAATGGTAGTGCTAGCGTTGCCCCAGTGGTGGTGGTAGTGGTAGGGGTAGTGGATGGTCGTGGTAGAGGTACTGGCAATGGTAATGGTACTGTACATCGTGGTTATAAATGGTCGTGTCGTCATCGTCGTCGTCGTCGTCGTACAGTAGTAGGAGTACAGTCGTAGTAACAGCACTAGCAGTAGCAGTGGTAGTAGCGGTAGTAGCGGTAGTAGTAGTAGTAGTAGTAGTAGTAGTAGTAGTAGTAGTAGTAGTAGTAGTAGTACCACACACGCTCCTAGGAGGACTGGTGTTTTCATGCGTTTCGGAGCGAGTTTGCAAGACAGGAGTGGGGTTTTGGGAGGGTGGGGGGGTGGGGAGGGAATCATAACGCTCATGTCACAACCTGTGGCGATCTTGCCCGAAACACTTGTATTGACAGCAGTTTTGCTCTTTGTACAACATACTGCGCAAGGATGTGGAGCAAGACTCGTTGTCACAAGCATACATGTACAACATACTGCGCAAGGACGTGGAGCAAAACAAGTTGTCACAAGCATCTATGGTTTCTTGCGAGCGTGCTCAAAACACTGGTATTTGCAGCGTTGTTGCCTCTTTGTACGGCATACTGTGCACGTAGTGCTTTCCTTTTGCGTAAAACGCCCGCAGCAAAGGAAACATACCAAACCTTCAAAAACTACTTCGTGATTTCTGACACCCGCAGCTGCCTAATGCGGGTTTTTGTCGGCCCTGCCAGTATTTCCGGCACTTCATGAGCCTAGACGCACCGTTTTTGCACATTCAATAATGCGTGGCAGCCGTGCGAACGCCGTCAGGGCGCTCAAACCTGAAGATTGCCTTCTGTTTGAACTCGCATGACAAACACCAGTTCTCCTAACAGCATGTGTCCTAGTAGTAGTAGTAGTAGTCGTCGTCGTAGTGACAGTACTTAGCAGTAGCTAATGGTAGGTAATAGTAGGTATTAGTAGTAGTAATAGCAGTACTAGCAGTAGCAGTAGCAGTAGTAGTAGTTGTACTCGTAGCAGTAGCAGTAGCAGTAGCAGTAGCAGTAATAATAATAGTAGTAGTAGTAGTAGTAGTAGTAGTAGTAGTGGTAGTAGTGGCAGTAGTAGTAGTAGTAGTAGTAGTAGTAGTAGTAGTAGTAGTAGTAGTAGTAGTAGTAGTAGTAGTAGTAGTAGTAGTAGTAGTAGTAGTAGTAGTAGTAGTAGTAGTAGTAGTAGTAGTAGTAGTAGTAGTAGTAGTAGTAGTAGTAGTAGTAGTAGTAGTAGTAGTAGTAGTAGTAGTAGTAGTAGTAGTAGTAGTAGTAGTAGTAGTAGTAGTAGTAGTAGTAGTAGTAGGTAGTAGTAGTAGTAGTAGTAGTAGTAGTAGTAGTAGTAGTAGTAGTAGTAGTAGTAGTAGTAGTAGTAGTAGTAGTAGTAGTAGTAGTAGTAGTAGTAGTAGTAGTAGTAGTAGTAGTAGTAGTAGTAGTAGTAGTAGTAGTAGTAGTAGTAGTAGTAGTAGTAGTAGTAGTAGTAGTAGTAGTAGTAGTAGTAGTAGTAGTAGTAGTAGTAGTAGTAGTAGTAGTAGTAGTAGTAGTAGTAGTAGTAGTAGTAGTAGTAGTAGTACCTGTTGTTGTCGTAGTAGTAGCAATGGGTGAGCAGGAAAAGGAGGAGCTCTTCATAGCACCACCTATTCTCATACCCGCAGGGTTCCAGAGAGGCAAGCCACTGCTGTTGAGTGGAGCCTGGTGGCATCGCATGGGTGTCTTTCAGGGATGCCCTTTCAAAGTGCCTTTCAAAGGTCCTTTCCAAAGGCTGTCGGGAAAGGGTGCCTTTCAAGAGTGCTGCACAACGGCTCTTGCCCACAATCCGACTGTTGAGGCTCCTCAAGTCTCCGGCTTATCTAGCATCCCCTGAGTCTGAGCACTATGTCGATGGTGCTCCCATCACGTACTCCGCATTCGCTCAGTGACTTGTGGTCCTCAAGCTGGAATCCGCCAAAAATGAGGCGCTGCTGATCAACAGGAATACCTCGTTTCCTCTCAATGATTTTCTTCAACGTCTCCTCGTTCTCATCGATATAGTTTGTGAGGCAAAGCTCAGGGTCGTCGTGCCACGATGTTGGGATGTCCCAGAACTGAAAGGGCGGCGCTTTCCCGAAGAGTTTGAGGTACCTGTTCATAAATATCACGTGTCCATGAAAGTTTGGAACTACACAGCAAGCGGCCCCGTACCCTTGTTTACAAGTCCTGCGAACAAGCTGGGAAGCATGAACCCACATAGACATAGCTCGAACGAGTCAGACCGAGGCACTTCGTAAATGTGACATGGTATCGGTCCGGTTGGTGCTGGTCTTTGCTTCGTGGATCGTGGTCGATGACTTCACCCGTCAGGCTTCGGCAAAGTGTCTGGTATGCCCGTGGGAACAGTAACAGCCTGTGCCAAACTTCATCCACATGAAAGGAAGGTGAAAGCTGGGAACTTGGAGTAGTGCAGAGGCGCTTGCTTGGCGGTTCTGTCTCTGTCGCTACTCTTGGGGCAGCTGTGTCACTGTTGATGGCCTTGAGAACGAAGAAGCGACTAAACTCCACGATGAGCTCATCAAGGGACGCGGTGAGGCTCAGAGGCTCCCACGAGCGCTCGCGCTCATCGACAGACTCTTCGTCTGAATCCCCTAGAAGACCTCCGGCTTCCTTCTGCAAGTACTCGCGAATTGCCTGCCCGTCCGGGCTTTCCCAGAAACGCACAAGCTCTTGGGCAGCAGCCCTTGCCACAACCGATGCCGCATCACCAAGGATCTTAGCTTCTGAGATACCCACGCTGCCAGCTGTGACAAAGCGCTCTGGTCTAAACTGCTGAGGAGGAAGCGGACCGACCCTGATATTCTGACTGGCAGTCACTTCATAAGTTCTGCCCGCGAGATCCCGGACGAGAATACGCATGGCTTCGCCTGGCACCCCGCCCTTTCTGAGTAAAACGCTGGAGCGGAACAAGCATTTGTGACTTCTGTGAGATCGATTATTGTGAATTGTCTAACTCCTGGCCGCAGAGTTGCCTCAGCATGCACCTACACGTTGACGACGGATATTTCCCTGCATACTCGCGTCTCAGTTTCTCTGTTGCGTGTATATATGGGTACATGAACACACCCGTAGGCATTTACACGTTCAGCAATATGGCTGAGATCTCCCACCCGTTGAGACTGCTATGCAGGCATTGGTCTGCCCTTAGCGTATAACCTGGGACACATCTCTTATATCTCTTTGGTGCCCAACTATGTTACTGCCTTTACGTAGGCTATTTTGTGGAAGCCGTGGCATCCCCGAATCACAACAATTGACCAGGGAAATGAAACATAATATGATATGATATAATCTGATATAATAAATATATATATATATATATATATATAACATAATGTAGTAGAATAGTATAATATGATGCAAATAATTCGATGCAACACCGGCACTTGGCCAGCGGTCAATGACGACCGAGCCAAACCATCGAAGACGAGCCGAAGATGTCCGGTCAGAGTTTACGACTTAAGGCTTTAGGGTTTAGCTGGAGGCTCCATAGTAGTTTCTTTTTGGGATTCATATTTAGAATACTATAAGGTATTCCCTAAAAGGAACTACTGCGGAGCCTATGGGTATGGGTCTCCACCCCCAGCCTTTGAATCCCTAAACCCGCTAACGGCCCAAGGACCTGCAAAAGACACATGCCCGATCCTGCCTCTCCAGGGACACCAGGATGCTTCCCGTCTGATTCTCAGGGGCATCGAAGAAAGCCATGTCCATTCCTTGCCGCAGCCTAAATCCTAAACCCTAGACTAAGCAAACCCGCCTGAAACTCGACAGCAGTGCAACCGAAACCTATTAATGCCAAACGTCCAGCACCCTCGAACCCCAACACCATCCAAAACCTGAAACATAAGCTCTTCGTCTTGGCACTGCTCGCCTGCAAGGCCCTGTTTCGCTACTAGTTACAAGTGGAGTGTGATGGGTCAGACAGCATCAGGTTTAAGGATTCGCCTGGGGTCCTTACGTTTCGCAGGTTCAGGGTTTAGAGATTCTTTGAGCTCCTTTTTAATGTCTGCCAGCATCTAGTTTAGCTTTCAGGGTTTAAGGGTTAAGAAAGGTGTCCTCACGGTTTGGGTTTCGGGCATGCGTTGAAGGTCTCAGTCTACAGGCCTACGGGCTCAGGACTCGGGCCGTAACGATGGTATGCGGGAGGATGCAACTTTGCTGCACAAGCGGGCGAAGCTTCGAGACCAGACCTACATGGTGAGGTCTGGTGGGTTCTTGATGGAGCTCCTCACAGTAAAGATACCGCAACGCTACCTTACTCAGAACCATCCATAGACATTTGCAACGAAGGCTGGTCAAGATAAGAGTTCAAGTTTGGGCTCAGGTTCCGGCTTGAATGTTCTAGGGCGCTAAGGCCCGTGTGAGCCACCCGGCAAGATCTCTGTCCGCAATGCCGGGTAGATAGCTAGATGCATGTAGCTCTGCGGTTCGGGTGTATTTCAGAGTGGGGTTGAGGGTGTGCTTCATACGGGGGTCGGAACAATTAATTGGAAACATGTCCCTTTGAAGCCCTATACAACCATTCCTTTGACTATTGCAGCCCTGACACATCTATGTTCGAATACGCCTACAGCATCTTCTTTCGGAGGCCCCTAGACTCACCCTACACAAAACACATATATGTACCCCAAAGCTCTATCCCGACTACTCAGGCCCCAATGCAATATTAACCGGCATCGTGCGTGGGAGCAGCGTATCGTGGAGGCGAAAGCCATCTTCCGCAAGATCATGCACAAGCACTCCTGCCTGAGGAGGCGGGGAGGGGGGTGGGGGTGGAGGAAGGTTCGAGGCTCTGGGGTTCAGGGCTTTGCATTTAGGAGTCTGTTGCATTTGCAGGATTGGGTTGCTGTTGAAACGCAACTCTGAGCCCGAGTACTCTTCGACACCGGCTATGCAGAGCCCAAACCCGCACCGATAATTCCTGCTGCTGGCACCTCAAAGGTGGTAAACCCCTGAACTAAGGAAGTTAGAGCTCCTGAACAGGAGAAAACGGCCCTTGTTAAACCCTAAGCCGCAAACTCCCTCAACTCGGACGTATAGTTTGAAGTCTCAACCCGTAAACTCGAAAGTCCCAAGTGCAAATAGGTGAAGAGCGCGTTCTGGCACAGCACCGCGACGCCAGACCCCAAGCCCACCAGAACGAGGCACAGAACTGCCTCTCACGGGGATAAATATAACACTGTTGACGAGGATGATATAGAAGCCTTGGTGAATAATTAGAACAAGGCTTCTCTTTAAGGATTCATTTACAGGGCTCTATCAGGAATACTGTAAGTGTTCTACGATGTATGAGCCTTAAGAATGAGATTGGAGTTTGGGGTTCTAGCCCAGTACAAGTAAAATGAGCAGGGAAAGCATTGATAGCGCTTCCGGCTGCAGAATAAGAAAAGTCAGCGCATGCCAGTGTCTTATCTCTCTGGGTAAAGTAGCTTGCAGGATGTAAGGCTGCGGGGCTTAAGGACGTGGCGGACATAGCTGGCTTATGGTTCAGTTAGGGCTTAATTACAGCGCCAGGAATCAACAACCACACCCTCATCATCATCATCAACATCATCATCATCAACATCATCATCATCATCATCACCGCCCTAATTAACCAGCCTCATCTTCGTTGTCGCTATCTTCGACATCATATCATGAACGCTTGAATGGTGCTGGTGACTGACCCTCACATGTTTCTTGATCTTCATTGGTATCGCCCACCACGGCATGGTTGGCGTCACCTTCGGCACCACCATTATCATGCCTGAAGGCTCGACGCGTGTAGGGCTTCTTCGGTTCAGGGCTATTAGGTTTACCTTAACCCTGAATAACCCACCTTTTTAGGGTTCCTCATTCTGATTTCCTTCTATAAATCCTTGAAAAGGTAGGTTATTCGGGGTTAAGGTAGGGCTTCGGGTTTAGGCTTCGGTTCAGGGCCTGATCCGTTTAGGCTTCGCGTCAGGGCCTGGTCCAGCATGGGGTACATCGCCTCCAAGCCGACTTTTTCGCTCTCGAAGAGCGATAAGATGGCCTCATGGAGGAAAGTAAGAAAGCTCCTGCTTGAGAGGTACAGAAGGGGCATCGGGGATTTTTCCAGCTAGGAATAGGCTTTAGAGGTTGTGAATCTCGGGGCCAGGCTTGAAGGTTTGGGGCATTGGGGCCGGACTAGCAATCCGAGAGATATTCTAAAGCTCACAAGCCTGCAATCTGAGGATTGAAGCGCAACTTGGGGCTTCAAGGCCCTAAACTCCCTTTTTTTGCCACTGGACTCAAGTCTTGCCAATCTACGACCCACAATCATCTAAACTGCCTGAACCCTTAACCCTAAACCGACTTCAAGGAGTCGGTCTTCAGGGTTCAAGGCTTCAAGTTTTGGGGCTTTCATCGCTGGGACTCCGCCGGAGACTTCCATCTTTGGGGTCAAAAGTCCTCCAGTGTATACTGTGCAAGATCTGCGGAGCATCGGAATGTATAAAAAGCATAAGGTCATGTCAAGCTGCGAGCAGATGTCTTACAAATGCCGCATTGTTTAAAATTTTAGAATACTGATACATACACATATACATTAACACACATATTGGGTCTAAGGGGTGGGAGGACTCGTGGCCTCATGTGAAGATCGGCACGAACACAGGAGAACCATGTCGGCAGAGGTACTGCGTTGTGGACATCATCAAAAGCATACGATGCAAGGCAGACCTAAGCCTTTTAAACCTGCGAGCCTAAGTCCTCGGCACCCTCGCGCCCTCAAGCTCAAAACCTCTAAACTTTAGACAATGCTGTGCCCATCGCTCGTCCGATGCAGGGCCTTTTGCAAACGTGTTCCACCATCCCTCCAACACAGTCGCAGTCGTAGCAATGCAAACCGACGAATGAATTACAGAAGCAGGAGCACAATCCCGAAACAGATGGGTTGATCAAGCCAACCTGTTGCAGAGCCCACGAGACAAGCCCCAGCTAAGGTAACTAACTGGCTCCCAGACTAATCTTGCGGCATTGTGATGCAGTGAAGGAGTGCTTGCAGCAGCTGAAGAACGGACAAGGAAACATCTTCCCACCTAAACCCTAAACCCTATAATCCCTAAACCCTAACAACCCAGGTACAGATCCGCGTCTGCAGCCGGATGGCCTCAAAGCCTGTGACCCACAGCAGCTGAGGGCCCCACCGCATTGAAGAAGACTGCTTCGAGAGGTGCACCGGCGGCTTCTGCTATGATGATCTGAGCTTGCACTTGGCATCCAGCATCCCTCGAACTTCTCTCAGAAAGTCCAAAGAGTGAGCGGGTGGCTGAGCCAGTGAAGAGGTCACCTAGCCGAGCAGAACACCTATCAGGTTTAAGAGGTACTTCCTTCGGACGCACCCCTTCCTTGAATTGAATATGGTATCCGTATCCCGTGGCTTAGGTCAAGACTTCTGCCACAAACAAGGAGCTGAAGCTTCAACCCGAAGCCCAACAAGCCCTAAAACCCTAGACCTTCAAGCAAAAACACCGTAAACGCTGAATGCACGAAACAGACTCCCAAAAGCCCAAAACTTCCACAGCCCAGATGCCAGGAAGGCAATTGGCCAGACCCACCAATAGAGCCTGGAGCGACAAGGAGACATCCAACAACCACCAACACGGGCGGCTGCAATTCAAGAACCCCCCCCCCCCCCGAACTATGTAACTCCATCTATGTATCTGTGTATCTATGAACCTATGTGTATGTATTTATTAATATGTGTGTATGTGTGTGTGTATATATATATATATATATACGCCTGTCTGTGTCCCCCTCTTTACAACCCTAAAAGAATCTTATGCAAAGCTTCCCAAAGTCCCACATAAACAACTCTGCAAGAAGAGCGAACCTAAAGCTACAGCCGGCATCCAGTGGATCGACCCCCAACTGGGCCCTGATCTCAAGAAGTCGAGCAACACACGGGCCCGAATAAAGAGCATAGGGTTTCTGGTTTGGGGGAAAGGTTGTGCTCCTCATCTACATGA
The DNA here is from genome assembly GCA_905221615.1 of Symbiodinium sp. CCMP2592. Lineage (NCBI taxonomy): Eukaryota > Dinophyceae > Suessiales > Symbiodiniaceae > Symbiodinium > Symbiodinium sp. CCMP2592. The sequence goes on from CAJNDT010002557.1 coordinate 1,058,427, forward strand.
AGAAACCGTAAAGAATCATGTTCGTACTCATGAAAGCCTCATGTTACAGGACCCCTCGCGGATTGAATCCCTTCTCTTCGATCGTTCTTTCTTAACGAGAGGCGATGATACCCCCAGCACAAAAAACAGTGATTATGATGATGATGATGTTGATGATGATGTCAAAACAAGCGAAATGATAGCAGTGATGGCAGTACTTGCTCTTCTTAAGCTCCAAGTGTGTTTGTTAGATAGGTCGATGCTCTAACATGGCACTTCTGCAGTTCATCTTTTGATAGTGTTGCTGCAAGCAGGTTATCGTGCTCGGTGGGCGAACGCGTGTGCTCATCACAAATACTATAGGGAGTTTCAGAGAAGAGGGGACCCTCATAAAATACCCTGAATGGTAGGGTCCTCATTAGAAGGACCCCAAACTAAGGTACACCTTATTTTCGGAAACTCCCTATGGGCAAGACCGACACCCTAAAATCAAAGCCGATCTCTCCGCATCTTTGGGCTATAGCTCCTCGGAGGCGAAACCCATCCAACGTTTAGGGTTTAGGGGTTTGGGGTTTAGGGTTTCGGGTCCAAATCACACACTCCAGCTCTCCAACCCCCAAACCTCAAGCTAAACCCCACGAACGAAGAACCCCTCAACCTAATCCCCTGAACCCCTCAACACCCACCTCATGAGGCCGAAGAGTCGTCCCCAGATCTCAGCAGATCGGATTGGGGTTCCAGTTTGGAAGGGCTTGGGCTTTTTCCCTCTCGCATGGCTAGGGATCTATGCCCACAACCAGGTTTACGGGCTAGCGCTTGGGGGTTCTTTTCTAGAAGTTCGGGTCTACAGGGCTTGGAGGGTTTGACTTCACAAGAAATACTTGACAGCGGTAGGGTCGGGATTTTTTGTCAGGGAACTTGTCAGGTTTCCGGCACTGTGGTTGGAAAGCTATAGTATAGGTTTCCCAAGTAAAACTACCAGCAGTTTTTTGTTCAATACATGTTTGTCGCCGGTGGACGTTGGTCATGCAAAACATGGATATGAGTGCTGCCATGAAGAAGATGGTCTTGGCAAGTGGTGATGGTGATGATAGGGGTGCTGGCGATGATGATGACGATGATGACGAATAAGCCACAAGCGTATGCAAGGTTTATCCGCTGAAACCATTGGCATCAACACGCAGAAAAGCCTGTCTGGCACATCTTATCTGGCTGAGTATGTCCAACACAACGAGACTGGCGTTGTTTTCCCAAAACTTCGGCTTCTATCGGAGCCACAAACATGGGAGCGGAACCCATTGCAGCCGAGAAGCTCGAGGGGTTGCAGTCACGCTCTCCTGCCAACAGGAATGAACATTTGGGAGAATGCTCTGCGAGAGCTCTGTCTTAGATTTGAATCAAACACGGCTGTCACTTCACGGGTTGCCCTATCGCCCTATGCTGCTGCTACGGGCATGTCTTTATCTTCGAAACGAACAGCCACGTGATTCCGCGCGCATAAGTAGTCAAGGCCCAAGCTTCCTGCGGTTGATGATATAAATCCTGCATCACTGCATTACCCATAACCAGAATCAGCTTCTGTTTGAATTATATGGTATACTCCATATTCTGGGTAATTCATGCCGGATGTATATCATCAACCGTGTCTCTCCGCCCAAAACTCCACAAAGCAAGCAGAGGCCCTCACGTCCATTTCGAAGGCTGACTCAAAGAAGCTGAGCACGGACCCGCTGCGGCGCATCATCGACATCCTTGGACTTCTTCCCGTGTTTTTCGGGCTTAGAGTCTAGGGTGTAGGGAAGAGTTTGCGCTGTAAGGCTTAGGTTGAGGGTAGCTTGTATTCATTGTACTTATTCCTCTCGCACTGCTAGGATCCACGCCTACTGGCGAGGTTGAGGGTCTGTAGCCTTCAGGCTTGGAGCCCATGGGGTTTTGGGGTGTGATCTTGGACCTTGACGAAGACACTCATGATTCTCGAAACGGCTTTGAATGTGGATCCTCTAGCACCAGCGGGTTCTCAATCAGGTTCCTAGATTATGTGAGGATTGAATCAGTAGGGTTTCGGGCTCAGGGCTTCAGGTCAAATGCAAGTGAGAGGGTGTCAGTCCGTCTTTGGATCTGTGGAAGCATGCAGTTTGAAGTATTAACCGTCCAAACTCCTAGACCCTAGACACTATCGCCCTGAACTTAACTCCGAAATCCAAAACCCTTTTCCCAAGCATCAGACAGCCTATGAACCCCCAACAAGTCGCTGACACCTAGGCAGCTGAGGCTCGACTTCTGCATGCCGAACTTGCGTGCAGTTTCACTTCGTGGCATTGGCGCTGGTGTCACCACAGACATGTCCTGCCAGAAGGCCGACTACCCACAGGCTCCATAGTAGTTCCTTTTCGGAATTACCTTATAGGACTCTACATATGCACCCCAAACAGGAACTACTATGGAGCGTCGAGGTAATCCTGGACTTTTACCGAGCAGCCGGGACCCCAAATGCACCACGACACAGCTAGAAGTTTGGAAGTCTAGAGCAAGCCTCCATGAAACCCCGAGAAAGCCTCCCACTGGATCTTTTTCTGGGGCGTTCCGGTGTTTACACCATGTCTTTTTTTGTTGAGGGGGTGTTCTGCATACTGTACTTGCACATAGTACTGAACCCCGCTGTTTTTTTCCTTAGGGTTTCGCGGCCCCTGCACCGCGAAATCACTGCAACGCGAAGCCACAAACCCCCCACCACACCACTAGTTGCATGCTCTTATTGACTTGGAAAGTATACTTCGCACTCCATATGCGCACACCGGCTTGCTAAGCCACAACAGCGTCCAAGTAATCATAATCTGGTATTGAATCTAAACCCCTTACGCCCCCGACTCCACATATGGGCCATCATAGGTAGAATGAGGTGCTGGGACATATTATCGTATAGATATAATCAGGAACCTAAGAAATGCTAGAGCAAAACTTCTGGATTCAGCCACTTTCTTGAACCCACAACTCCGACCGACCTATCAGTCTCAGCAGGGACCACTTCATTGAGCCTGCAGCCCTATATTACACTCCCGATGCAAACAGCCCCGAGCCCCATAACCCTGATCCCTAAACCCAAACCCTTTTTTACAACTGGCTTGCAACGTCACGCCAGGACAAACCCTAACCCCTGAACTCCCAAACTCTAAACCCCTAAACTCCCAAACCCTAAACCCCTGAACCCTTAAACCCCTAAAACCTTATTGAACCGCTAAACTCTGAAAACCTGCGGTATCGGGCCTCGTCCTCCTCCTCACGGTGGGATTGCCTTCGCTTTGCGCTTTGCTCGAAGTACTAGGATTGTGGCCTTATCGGCGGTTAATGATTCACTGGGCTCAAGGTTCCAGGGAGAAAAAGTATAAACTCATATTTCATACTGGTTCCACTAAGAAAAAGTATTAAGTACTAAAGTATGGTACTCCAACGCTCAGTTCAGGGTACTGGGAGGCACCCAAATTACCCCAAACTTCTGATTCTGAAGCCCATACCAATCCAGCCCAAATCACCTGGACTCCCACAAAGCACAACATCCCAGAAATCAGCGCCATTTTCAATGCTCGAAGAAAGAATGCTCCAGATCCTGTCGACACCAAATGCTACCGCCCTTCAAACCCTGCAGCCCAATGGAGTCTCCCACAGGAACCCCAAGCACTAAATGTGCTGCAGCCCGAGTGAAGCTTTTGCAGTTCTGCGGCTTGTCATGTGCAAGAAGGTCGAACGCTAACTATTCGGCCACTAGGCAGCCATGGCCCGGTCCACAAAACTTAGCATAGGGCTGAGCTTTTAGAGCCTGCCATTGCCCATGATATAAAGAACAGTCTTTTGCAACAAAGGAGATTCGTGTTCGTGTCGGAAAAGTGCACCCAAAACTTGAGAACCCCAATTCCTGAACTACTCAACTTGGCGGCCCTGAATCTTGCACCCGCAAGGCCCTCAACCCTTTCAGCCACAACTTTGTTTTCTCTAGTGGGGCTTGAGGACTGGGGTACAACTCTAAGCCCTTGTTTGACCGCGGTCTCTCTGAAGTGTCTCCAGCAGCATGGTTTCCCTAAGCCCTAAAACCAAACTCTGAACCCATCTGAATCCTAAAACCCCGAAGCCCACGAGCCGCGCACGCAGGTTAAAGAAGGTGCTCACTGTAACATACGGCATGGTGGCTAGCATACTACTGCTGCATAGGTATACTGTCAAATACTTTGCCATCTATATATATATATATATATATATATTTGCATATATATATACATATATATATATATATTTATAGAGATATACAAATATAAATATAAATATAAATATGAATATATATATATATATATATATATATATATATGTGTGTGTGTGTCTGTCTGTGTAGGAAGCACAAACGTTCAAGTACGCACTTCAGCTTGTGTTCTGATCAACTTGTGCAGGTTCAAGTATTCCAAAACCTGAAACCAAGCAGGAAGTCTTTAACCCTGCTGGGGTTTACGGTTGATTAGGAATGAGGGTTTGGTTTAGGGGTTCTAAGTTGATATGTGGGGTTAGTTGTTTAGGGTTTATGTGTGGTTTAGGGTTTGGGCTTAGGGCTTAGAGTCTTTTACCGAGCCCTAAGCCCCGTAAACCTCTATAGTCCTTAGTCTACAGATAGCCCCCGTGCGAAGCCCTTGTGGGCCAGGGCTCTGTAACTTGGCCATGCTGTAGTACTCGCCCTTCCTTGGTCGGAGGAGGGGAACTCAGTTGTTGGGTTCGGGAGGCCCTAATGAAATGTAAACCTCCAGATCTACAGAAGCTAGAATTAGTTATCACCCAAAAAAAGTGTGAAGCGTATTCATCCAGCTGCTACGGAAAGCTGCAGCTTCTGACTTTGAGGCTTTGGCGTCGAGGGTGTGCGGTATGAGGTGTTTCTGTTGCCTCCTACTTCACAAGGACTAGCCCGCATTGCGGCGTGTCGGGCTCGGAGACGTTACAGAAATGGGCTGCGATTTCGCGCCTTGGGGTGGGATTGCAGTTGAGCGATAGGAGCACAATTCATATCTTGTTCTTGGCCTGGAGTTCTTTTTCGTCCATGCGCAGGACAAGTTCCCAAGCGAAGGGGTTTAAAGAGGGGTCTGAACGATTACACCATGGCGTTGGGAGTTTTGATACGATGCAGTTGAATCCCCATATATATATATATATATATATATAAACCCTGAGTAGAAACCCCAAACCCTTCATCCCTGCGTTTTAAAGAGCTGCTGTCAAGTCTCAACTCCATGAGCTCTTCATGCGTGCCCTGTTCGGAGCAGCGGCCGTTCTTGAGCACGTAAATCACCTAGGCATCACAATGGTGCAGGAAAGGCCAAACTTCGGGTTTAGGGTTTAGGGTTTAGGATTTAGGGTTTGGGGTTTAGGATTTAGGGTATTTAGGGTTTAGGGTCCCAGTCCTATGAAACCCTAGTACGGTTTAGGGTTTAGGACAGTCCCAGGATGAAACTAAAGTCCCTAAACCCAAGACCCGAACAGGCAAGAAAGGATTCAGCAAAGCTCTGATCCACCAACTTTCGTCGAGGTCCGAAATACAGACAGCCTTGTGATGCTCTACCTAAACCCCAAATAAGGGCTTACTATATAAGGAAATCATACTAGGGAAGAAGGCCCCTAAACTCTAAACCACCAACCCTAAGCCCTGAGCCGCACTTCCTGTCGGAGGGGCCCTCGAGGGCCCAGGGGACTTAGTAAGTCGGCTATAAGTAGGGTTGTAATTGGGGCGACTCCATGTAGGGTACCTCTAGTCTACTTAAAGAAAATACTAAGCCCCCAGGGCCTCTGACTAGTGGTTCAAGCAGGACTTTGGCCATCTGCCGTCTATGGCAAACTACTTCACAAAGTGCATCAACGAACCCTTTCTGCATCACGGGCTTCTGCAATCGCTTAAAAATGAATGCATAGGCAGGGAAGAGAGGCGAAGAATATCTGAAACATATGCATGTGACTGCGTATGCAAGTGAATACGGCTGGTAAGCATGGAAGCGCACGGATGGACAGATACAAACTATGACTAATTATGAGTCCTCTCGTTGTGTAGTTGCATGCGTGAATTTATAAGTATGCGCGTGTGGCGAGGCTAGGTGCATTATATCTGATCACAACATCTGATTTGCAGTACCCTTGCGCCTCATCAACTGGAGATTCCTTACTACGAACACTATTTGTTGGTGGGGTGCGTTTTTAGGTTTTTGTACGGTATGTCCCAGAACAATGGTTCTAACACGCAAGGCCCCTAGATGAGATGACGGATGGGTCGCTTTTGAGCGACAGTTGCCGGTGCGGAGAGCTGCAATTACTATAGGGGCCTTAATAGTTACCTATACCATTTTGGTGGTTCCTTTAAAGGGTACCTTAAAGGGCCCTGTCAGGGCCTATAGTAGGATTCTAAAATGTACGGACCTTAGTTGTCACGACCTATACTATTTTGGGGTTCAGTACTACATATACTCTAGTTCATGGTTGGGATAGGATTAAAAATATCTAAATTGTTATTCCTTATTGGATTTAAGTTCAAGTACCCATAAAAATGTAAAATGTTACCCAACTATGACAAACTACAGTTGCTATGATATACCCCCAAACTCTATTCCAATCATGAAGGCTCTTTTATTACTAGAATCGCTGAGCAAGGGGCGTCTGAGCCCTTGATGGTGGTCAGCCTCGCATGGGTCTCAGCGGTTGTCGATGCTCACACTCGCACAAGACAGGCAACGCTTCTCCACGGTTTAGGTTTTTAGGGTTTCGGGTGTTCCGTGCCTTTTTGCGTTTAGGGTTTAGGGATTTAGGGTGGAGGGCTTTGGGATTTAGTGTCACCGAGCTATGTTGCTCTGTAGGACTGCAGGAGCATCCTGACTACGAGAACAGCGTCGCGATGTCGTGCCTGTGAATGAAAGGCATTGAGCGGCTCTTGGCTGTTGCCATGCGACATACAAATCCTATATCGCTGTGGCTTTACAACACACGATGCATGTTGCGGAGAACAGCGCATCCTAAACCCAAACCTCTGAAGCCCAAAACCTTTGAACCCCAAAACTCGAAAGGCATCTAACATACACCTGGTAGTGCGTGTGCAAGAAACTATCCAAAGAGCTATTTTTTGTAGTTACAAGACACGTGAAACGCTACCCCTGCCTGTGGGCAATGGAGATCGTGGTGATGCTGCGGCCCATGACCGAGTTGAGGGAATCCAGGGTCGCCTCACTTGATATTCTGAGGCCTTCGGGCTGTTGGGGATCTCGGCCCGAAGTTGTTGGGTTTTAGGCTTTCTGCCTCCCGTATGCTATAGGGGCGTTAATAATTAGAGCATTCTTTTTGGAGGGGGGGATTCTACTATAACTATAATAAAGACCCCTAGGGAGAGCATGGGTAAATATTATATAAGACTCTATTGAGACTCCTATATTAGATATCAATCGTTGAGCCGGGAAGTCTTTGCGGCTTGATACTCAAGGCTCCTTGGCTTCCTTTGCTGCAAAGAGGAAGTCTGTCGGTTTTTGTTTTCACGACCCTTTTCCGGTCGAAGAGGTTCAGAAAGCGGTTCCCGCTGGGTCTATATCCAGCCGTGCAGGCAGGACTTAGGGTTTCGGGAGTTAGGGGTTAGGGTTCAGGGTTTCATTTCACGTTCCGTGGCTCTTTCAGTAATTCTGGGTTCCCGAGTAGGCCCTGTATACCTTTTTCCTACCGTTCGGCTTCAAAAAGGGGACCCTAAAACGAAAAGGGCAAAAGGGCACTACTCGGGAACAACGGTCCTAATCACGACCTTACAGTGGTGACTCGGAATTGGCCAAAGGGTCACGGGAGTCCGTCCCAAGTTGCTCAGGGTTCAGGCTGCGTGTTGTCTTAACCCCAAAACACCTGAGGACTTACAGAAGGAAATCATAATCAGAAACCCTACAAAGGTAGGTTCGGAAGAGGTAAAAGGCATCGCGAAGCAGCTCTTGCCCAAGGCTGTTGCAGCATGTTGCATGGCTCCCTGCGGGGAAGCGGATTGAAGCTGGCCGCAGTGCTCAAGTTAATGATCGTGCCCGAAGCCGTCTGACAGGACCTGAAATTGATCGGCTCGGGCCGTGGCATGGCGGTGACAGTCGTTCTCGCGGCTGTACGGATGGCACCATCTCTCCGCTGGTCTCGCTCTGCCATGAAAGATGAAAACTTCTGCTCAAGGAGATTGGTGGAATGGAATATACGTCGTTGTCCCGCTGTGAGATTTCCCATTGTGATGTGTAGCTGGCCCTGGCGGTGCAATACCATGGCCTGGTTCGCCACCAACTTCGTTCTTTCGGGTTCGGGCAGGGTTCATGGGACTAGGCGGTCTACACTCCCATTTTGGCAGTAGGGTTTAGGGTTTAGGGTGCACCTGTGGCCCTGGAAACTACATCCCGACACCATGATCTGCCGATCCCTCGACCCAGTAGCGGAATACTTTTTGAACGAGGTCTCCCTGAAGTGCCTCCCAGCCGGCCATAAACCCTAAAGCCTGAAACTTTAAAACCCTAAACGATGAAGCTTCATCCCCGAGCCCTAACACTTCAACCCTCAACCCCGAACTTGAGCCCTTTGACGTCCGAAGGGTAAGGCTAATGGTAAGATGCAGTCCTGCACAAGGCGTTCCGACTCGTTGTCCAATGCAGAGGTGGCCTGTCGGGGTCTCATGCTGATTACAAGAGTTTTGTGGCCGACAATGTAGGTAGGGTTTAGGCTCTGACCATACAAGGGTCGTGTGTATTGTCTACTTCTTGCCGGGTTCGTCGTGTTATTGGCTCTTCGTATTCGGTTGTGTCGAGCTTGAATACAAACAGTGACCTGCTTGTCTTGTTCTTCCATGCCTGCGCCTCCGACTCGCGGTGTAAACATCGCCAGCTACTTCTGGTTCAGGCTGATTGAAGATTGATCTTCAGCGGTTGATAGTCTCGCTGTGTTTATTGCTCAAGCTGCTCTCGCTGCTGCTTAACTCATAATGTTGAGGGTCTTCAAAGTTGGAACAGGGACTAAATATCATAACAAAATTAAAAGCGAGTCAGGACAATCATGATAAACAGCAATGCTAATTCTGCTGTTGGCTAATACGCATACTAATCTTATTAAAACTCATAATAGCAACACTAACAATACTAATACATACTAATGCTAATGCTAATACCGGGAGGCTCCCTGGCTTGAACTTGAAACCCGGTGTCCAACTGCGATCATGCCCGAGCGCTAGTGATCGGAAACAGGTCGTGGGCTACACTGACACCAGGGAGCTCAACCTAAACCCTAAGCCCTCCCTCAACACTTTCTCAACGAGGTCTCTCTTGAAGTACCTCCACCCTAAACCCGTAAACCTTTAAGTTGAAAAGCGACCAAAACAAAACCTCCAGGCACAAGGGCTCCCGACGGACCACGTCGCTAGGCTCGCACCCCATAACCCCTGTTAGGCTTTAGGGTTTACGCTCTCACAACTCGGACACAGCCAAGCCTAGGCTTTAGGACTTTAGGGGGGGGTTTAGGGGCTTACACTCTCGGAACTCGGACAAGCAGACGAGGTCGCACCCGAGGGTTTAGGGTGTCCCACTGAACATCGTTGCTTGCACCTCGTCGAGGAGCAAAATCTGCGGGTTCTTCGCCAAGGCCCGCGCAATTGCAACCTCAGAGTTTTTGTTTTTTTTGAGCACCTTTTTCCATCCGCCTAAAGTCTTAGGAATCTGGAACCTCAGAGTTTAGAATTTAGTAGGGTGGATGACGAAAAGGATAATGAAGCTTGACCCCGATCTTAGCGGGGGTTGCTTGGCAACTTGTTCTGCTTACTGTAAGGTTTCAAGGGCTTCTTGAGGGTCGGCCAACTCTGCAGATTTACATGGTATATTACTAGATTCGTATATGTACATATATGTATATAGTTCCGACACTTACGACTGATAGCAGGACAATCTTCACGTGCACGGCGCAGGGGAAGGCTGTTGTCTTCGGGGCTTTCGGGTTTAGGGTTTTAAGGGGCTAAAGTCCACGAACCTGAACCCCGTGAAGCTCGAAACTCTCGCTGCTGACAGCACGGCAAAGTCCGCAGGAAATCTTTGAGAGGAGTTTCCACGGCTCCGGTGTGTAGTTTGTAAGGACTCCTGCTGCCTTTCTGGCTTGCTTCTTGACAGCAAACTCTAATTATACCCCAACCCACCTCTGCAGTAAACCCCTAAAAGCTATTAAATAGACCTTAGCTAGGCCGTCGTCTCCGCACCGCCCTCAACCGGCAGAAGAGTCCTAGACCAGAACCCACAGTGCATGCCGAGAGGCACGCTGACGCTGACCTCCAGACAGCATCCCGCCTGCGAAGAGCTTTTGGGTGCGTTCCGGTCTTTAGGGCTAGTGCTAGTTATAGCAGTTTACAGCATTTAGGGCAGTTTCATTCCAAACAGCTTTCGTTTGAAGCTCAAGGCTTTGGGGCATTGCTCTTTCGGACAGAGAGACTGCAACTTGTGGGTAACGGGTCTCTTCGCGTGCTGTCTTTGAGGTGGGTTCCCTAGACCCTAAACCCTAAGCCGTGCCCCGACCGTCGCCGAAGAAACTGCAGCACCCAAAGACTGGCTCAAACCGAAACCCGAAACTCCTCCGTGAGAACTTCAGTGGCCCGCTGAAGCCAGATCCCTCACCCTACACCGAAAAGACTAGGCCCTGGCCTCAAAGGCCCAGAAAAGACACTATGAAGAAAGGACACACCTGAAAAGGATGCCTTGCAAGACTCCCTGCAGGATCCCGTCAAGCATCCCTAAACCCTTCAACCCTTACCCTTATACCCTTAAACCCTTTAACCCTTAAACCCTTAAGCCCTTAAACCCCTAAACCCTAAACCTTTGCAAGGGGCAGGCCTCCAGATCCCACGAAGGTGTCGAAGCCGTCCGGCAGGTTGCTCCTAAGCGTGGGGAGTTCTTTATTTCAACGGCGGACCGATGAAAATGGCGACTAGGGGGTCCTTCTCTAGGATAGATTACATAGAGGCCCGGGGGACTCAGTAAGTAGGCTATAAGTAGGGTGATGAGTACCCTAAATGGAGTTACCCCAATTTTTCCCCTACTTATAACCTACTTACTAAGTCCCCTGGGCCTCCAAGTAGAGCATGGGCTTGCAAGTCCGGGGGTCAAGGATTGCTTCGTTCAAGGTTTGAAGGAGAAATCATGCCCGAGGGTGGGCAGATTGACGCCCACGGACCTGGAGCACCAGAACAGTGATTAGTATATAATTCGCCACAACCTTCAGCCCTCAACATACCACAAATCCCAAACACCAAACGAAATAGTCCTACAGCAACTCCAAAAGAGCTGTAGCTGCATGCTGCTCTAAGACCGAACCTCCTTCTATAGCCTTCAGACCAGTCTTTTGCTGGGGCGCAAGGTGTCGTAGATCTGCGCAGCTTTCGCCGCCTGCAAGCATCTTCAGATACTCCTTACCCGTAGGCCCCATCGTAGTGTTTTTCTGGGATAACCTTATAGGATTCTAAGTAAACCCTAAACCGAGGTTAGGTGTAAGGTTTCAGGTCCAGGGTTTAAAGTTGTTTTTTGTTGAACCCTCGTGTCTTTTAGCCAGAAGCGTCCGGGTTTAAAGTTTAAGGTTTAGGGTTTAAGTTTAAGGTTTAGGGATCAGTAAAAAAAGGGGCCCCAAAAAGGAACTACCATGGGGCCTATGGGTAACTCCTGAACTTGCACACAGCCCTGAAGCATAAAGCCCGATACTAGATGGCGCCTTAGACCGTCTATCTCAAACACTTATAAGCCCTGGCACCAAAATTTTATAACTCTCAACGCTAACAATAAAAAGCAAAGAGCCAAGTTTCACAAAGAAGACAGCCATAATATCCGATTGAAAACCCTATAACAACACCATGATCTCTACAACACGAATCATGACCCTTTAGAGCCCTTGCGAGCCCGGTGAAACTGCATAAATCCACACCCGACCCTGTGACAAGCCTTTCATCTGAAACTCCGCCTACGACCAAAACCCTAAACCCTATTTAAACCCTAAAACCCTAAAGAGAGCTGCTTTGCGTGACCTCGTGGACTTGCTCGTCGGTGATGGAGGTATCGCCCGCCTTCAAATTCTTCATAACCTCAGGCTTGAAAAATTAAGGGCCGTTTAGGGTTGAAGGGTACAAACCCGTAACCATTTGGAGTTGTTGCTGTGTCATGACATCATGATGGGGCAGGGTGCTGTAGAGCTTTGTGTTCTTTTCTTAGCTTCCTAGTCTCATTTGCGTGTGAAAAGGTTCGAGTCTACACAATATAGGACCCTAGTCAAAAGCACCTTTAGAAAACACGAAATCCTAGTGCTACCGGAAGTCCAAATAAGCCAAGCCTCAAACATCCTAGCTTGTACAAGTTTACAGTGCGACTTAGCCTACCCTAACAGGGCTTTTTGCGTTTAGGGCTTTGGTTTACGATATTCTGGGCTCTTGGGGTTTGTTGTGTTTCAGTTTTGGGTGTAGGGTCCTTCACGCCAACTTGCTCTAAGACCCATTCAACCCCGAACACAGGACTGAGGACCCCGACAGTGGTGGCGAAAAGCACCGGCTCCTGACCGACGTATCCGATGAGCTTTCGCCACGCCTGCCGGGATGGCACTAAACTTATCCAACAGGCCCGAAATACCTAAATGGTAGAAGGTAGGTGTCTGTCATAAATTTGAGAATCTGTAAGCCAACCCCACATAAGTACCTGGGACCCTTCGGGTTGGGTTTCGGGAATTTCGGGAACAGCTCTGTGCAGGCCGTCAAAAAATCTTGCCAAAAGGCGACCTCGTAGAAACAGCGCATGATCCCCCGAAAAGCCCTCAAAGCCTGGGTTCTTGCTAAGCAATTCCATGTAAGTTACCATAATAATAAGGAAACCCTACTATTTACTTTTGATCCCTATCATGGTAACTAACACACATTATCCCTCAACGTGGACTTAAACTTGATTCCTAAACAAGAACCCAGAAGCATCCGAACCACCGGGCAAACCCTAAACCCCTAAACCCTAAACCGTGGCCTTGACTGGAATCTGGCTCAGGTTGATGCCATTCACCAACACCTCGCCTTATGCTGGAAGGTCTTTCAGGCGAATGGCATTCAAAGAGGGTTTCGCGCTCACACTCGGACAATCCAGGCGAGGCATATGAGTTCGCGTCTGCAAAGTGAAACGACACAAAGAAGGTTTAGGGTTCAGGGGTTTTGGGTTCAGGGGTTTAGGGTTTAGGGCATTAAAAGAGGGTTTGTTGATTTGGGGGGGTCCTTTTTGGTTTCACACTCGGAGGAATTGAATTTCAACGTAGGAGTAGTTGAAGGTTTCCTACGTAACACCTTACAGTTAGGATTTCCGGTGCCTGCTAGGGCTGCCTTCATTATGTGAATCCTACTACTAGTACTATTTTATGCTGCCGCGTGTCTGAATTTGCACATCGAAACCTAGGCCTACAGCCCCAAATCCTGGTACTTGCGCAGTGCACTTTGTGAAGAAGGTCATCTGGACACAAACCTGTATAGGCACGGCAACGCAGGCATGACAACTACAAAAGAATGCCATGACAACCAGATTTGCTCTTTCCCTGCAGGATTGGGGTGCAGGATTGACATCGAGTTCAAAACGATAAGTGTAAGGGAGCAAGCAGCTAGACTGAAAGACTTCGAACCAGAAGACGCTGATCCTCCACCGCGTAGGACATCTTAGGAAAGTCCAGTTCCCCAAAGGGTCCTATCCTATGTACCGATATAGTAGAATGTAGGGTTTCCATATTAGGAATTACCATTATGACTTAGGGAAGTATCCCCAATAACAGCACATAGGACCCTTTGGGTTCGGGTTCAGGGCAGCTCAGAATCCCCTAAACCTCAAAGATGTGGCAGCACCACCGATAGCCTTGAAACCTTGATTGAAAGCTCCAAAATCACAGGGTGCCAAGGAAGCCCCCTCACATTCGCACCCCCAGATTACAATCCCGAGTTCAGTCCAACTTGGGTACCATGGATGAAGACGGAGGGCAGAGAGAGAGAGAGAGAGAGAGGAGAAAAATGAAAATGAAAACGGCAACCTTAAAGCGCAAGCCCCAAAACCCTCAGACCCTAAACACTAGCTAGCCCGGTCCACCTCCGCACGGGTCGTAGAAGCGCTCCAAGAGCTGGATTGTGGTGCTCTTACCTGCAATCTCCCTCACTGCAAGGTAGAGAGGAATTTATGAAGGGTTTACAGGTTTAGGGTTTGCGGTGGAGAAACCTACAGATTCCTTGCGGTACAGAACATATGAGCTCAGATTGGTGCATGTCTATGAACCTTCTTCATGTCGATGCCATTCGGCAGGTCGTGGTCAAATTCACACGCTTCATTGCAGAAGCATAGATGTACGGTGCAACGCCCATTCTCTCACGAACTCAAACGCATCTTCTTGGCAAAACTTACTGTAAGCAGAAGCAAACTGCTGCAACAGCAGACTCGTTTTGCACCCGGGCCAAGACTGGCCATCGACAATCCAAACACCTAACCCTCCAATACCGCACGGAACCGTCTCGAAATGGGGTTCTGCTTCATAAAGCAAGTGTTAAAGTTCACATGACAAGTGAAGCATATGATTTACAATACTTCCCTACGGGGTAACGGAAACAACAATTCTTGAACATCCCACAAAAGCCTCACGATGACAAACCCATAAAGAAAGCCCATACTACCGTAGTGAGCCTGATTAACTCCTGGCAGTTCCCGCCAAACTTCAAATAAAACGCGAAACACTCAATAAAGCCTGTCTGTCTGATGGCAACCTCAGCTATAAGGCCTACAAGCCTGTAAGTCCTACAAAGCTATTAGTCCTACAAGTTTGTATCTTTCTTGCTTACCGGACGCCAACGCCAATCGCAAAGAGCCCCAGGAAGGCGCGGCTATATGACCTAATGCAATACCAATGTATACTATAATATATACGACTATGATACCAATTCCCAGGCCTAATACCCCTAATCTCCAAACCCTAATTAATGCTAATATGGTATGATACTACAGTGCTAAACATCATAAGAACAAGAAACAACTAACAAGGTATGACGGTGTAATCCTAAAAGTTACAAGTACAAGAAAAAGAACAAATAAGGTATGGCACGTTGATACTAGATGTCATAAGTACAAGAAAAAGAACTATAATAATCAAGGTGTCACACTTTAAAACTAAATACCATAAGAACAAAAAGGAACTAGTAAGGTATGGTATTTTGATACTAAATATCATAAGGACAAGAAAAGAACAGCCTAAATTGAAGCCCGGGCTCCGCAGCCACTTTCCCCGGCGAAAGCGATCTTTTGGCCGTTCCTTAAGGCAAAGGGCGTCAGGGGTATGTAGGGGCCTTAATGAGTAGAATAGGGCTTTGATTATACCATAATGATAATAAGGAACCCCCCCCCAAATGCCGTTCCTGAAGGTAAAGGGCGTGAGGGGTGTAGGCCTTACAGGGTTTAGGGTTAGGCTTTAGGGTTTCCATTCCTTGAACGCTGCGGGGAGGCGAAAAGGCTTAAGGAGCTTCTGGGGTTCTCGAGAAGAAGTTTTGGCAGGGGTTTAGGAGGCGTTTGGGTTGTTATGCAGCGTTTGTAGGGTGTGAGTGTCGTTTGGGTTGCTTTTTGGGTGTCGTCTTTAGGGCTTCAGGCCGAAAGCGTGACAGAAGCCAAAAAACAGGCTGAGTCTCGGGTTTTACCGCTGGGAAAGTGCAGAAGAGGCAGCCCTCTTGTCGGAAAACCCACAACCCTTAAAATCTAGGTTCTTGTCCCTGAACCCCAAATCCTAAACTCTCAAGCCCAAGCCAAAGATCCGTTAACCGAAGGCAGGATGGAAGAAAGGCGTTGGGATGAGAGTTAATGGTCGAGTCTCAAATCCCGGAACTCGGCTTCAGGCCTAGCAGTTCTCCCTCTCTCTAGGGTTTACATAGGGTTTAGGGTCTCTCTCTCTCTCTCTCTCTCTCTCTCTCTCTCCATCTCTCGTTTTTTGTTTTGTGCGTGTGTTTTTGCGGGTACCCGTTGCAGGAAGGTTTCAACAAAAATGCCTGCAAGCTTTCCAGTCCCAGAGACTCCAACATACCTTAATTCAGGAATATACCTTAAATAATCGTAGGACCCCCAATATGATCTAAGATATGATTCTAAGCAGGCTGGACTCATCAGTGTTCTATCGGTTTTGGTAGGGGAATCTCAGAAGACTCATTTCGCAGTGCGCCATGCCAAGATCCGGTTGCTCAAGCACAGCCTCATCCTTATGTTTTTTTGCCACCGCACGATACATCTCTGCAGCGTGCTTCCGCAGTGCCACCAGAAGACCAGGGCAGGCACAAAACAAATCACTCCAAAAGAGCAGGCAGGAGCGGCAGCCCGACAGGTGTGTTTTCCAAGTAACGCGCTTGCTTAAGGATGGGCCGCTGTTTTGGCTTCATTTTTCTTGCGTTTGCTTGTTTGTTTGCAATGTGGCCCTCCCGCCAAAAACCAAGCAACGCGTTCCCAGGAAGACTGTGTAACGCACCCAACAAAATACACAACGCCATGCGTTGCACAATGTATGTTGCTTATCGGTTCTCCATTTGTTCCTCGAACTGCCCATTTTTTGATCGGCGCGTGTGCTGAGAACCCAAACTGACTCCGACCAGAAATCGGCCAGGCTTTTCCAAAAGGATAAGAAACGCGTTCCTCCCGCAGAGCTGCCTGGGGCAGCAGGTGCCCTGGAGGATCTTTTACCCAGAGGCCCCAAAGTAGTTCCTTTTAGGGAGTACTTTAAGGATTCTATACATGAACCCCAAAAAGGAACTACTTTGGGGCCTTTGGGTAGCCTGCACTCTCGTGCCTTTCGTACCAGCCGACAAGGTGAATCTTCTGGCTCAGTTGACAACCGACCTGGTGACAAGTGGCCCGAGCCAGATACAGCACTACAGCCGCCTCCAGCCCACGCGTGCATAACATGATGCCAAAACTGATGTGAAAACTTTGGAAACACGTTCCCGGTTAGCATTGCGAAGACCCTCAAAAGAGTGATCAGAGGAGGTTTAGAATAATTCCCTAGACCCAAGAGTAACCTAGGAAGAAAAAGGGTGCCCTGTTTGGTTTACATTTAAACTGGGTTATAAGGGAACCTGAACCCTAAACAAAAGGGAGTAAGGCCTACTCTAGGTCCTAGTTCCCTATATTGGAGTCTCTGGCTTCTGGCTGAACCGACACCCCCAAACTTAAAGCCTGAACCCTGAACCTTAAACTTAAACCCCCAAACCCTATATAAACCCCTAAACCCTAAATCCCAAGTTTGAACCCCTGGACACTCTTTGGCATGCCGGGACTCAACACCCGGAAGTTGAAATTGCTCAGGACCCACTTGTCCTGCCTTGTCGGATACCTGGAGGTTCGGGGATAGGTTTTCGACACTCGCACTCGCTCAAGGCAGGCAAGGCTCCACATAGTAATCAAATCTGCTCAGACTGTCCCCCTGGCCTAGAGCACTGCTTAGCTTGAGTTGAGATCCTGTGGACTAGGTTCAGGGCTTTGCAAGGGCTTGAAGAAAGGGTTTGCGAAGGCTGTCTGCAGCATCATAAACCTTAAACCCCCTAAACCCTGAACCCTAACTGAACCCCAGGCTACCCAAGCCAAGACTGAACTGCGAGCCGTCCAATTGAGCCCAAGAGCGGGTATGAGCCTGTGACGCAATAGACCTCGGAAGGAAGCCTTCAAGCCAAAAACTGAAACCCGCGCGCAAACCTTCCCCCCTCCCCCCAACACCAAACCCTATAAGCCCGTAAACCCTAGCCCTAAACCCCATAAGCCCTAAATCCTGAACCCTATACCGTAAACCCTAAATCTTGAACCCTAGCCCCTTTAAACATCCTAAACCCTATGAGCACCTGAAGCTCACGTTGCGAAACTCCACGGTATCAACCTGGGCTTTGCATTCAGCAGCCTAGGGTTTGGGGTGTAAAGCGTTAGGGTTCAGGGTTTAGGGTTTATAGGCTTTATAATTAGGGTTTAGATTAGGGTTAAGGGTTCAGGGTTTCGACTCGCACGCTCGCTCGAGACAGGTCCGGCTTCATGAGGTCAGGGTTTTGGGTTTAGGGTTGAGTGTGCTTGGCTTCAAGCCGAATCTCCTGGAATGTCTTTGGGCTCAAGTGCCGTAAGCATCAAATACGGCGCCTCTTGGCTGAGAACATCTTCTTCAACGGCAAGCTGTCGACCCGAAATCCCGATACGAATTCGCGTGCCCTTCGGGGATGTCATGAAACCCGGGGCTTTATGCTTACAATGGGCTTTTGGGTGTACTATGTTCTATATAGTTAAAAGGAAAAGCCCTGCCATCCAGCCCAAACTACAGAGTACCCAATGTTCCTCTACCTGGTTACCCCGCATCCATGAAAGTATCCAACATCTAGAGCTGGAGTACCAAGCAAAAGACACCCTTGGAAGGGTATGCCCGAAACCCCAAAGCTCTGCACTCTAAAGCTCTTGAGAAACCAAGAGGCTCTGCTCAAGGCTTCGGGAAGCGCCTCTTGTGTGTAGAGGGGCTGTTCGATCGTGCGCGCATCTGCCGTCATCACCTGCTCGGGATTGCCGATAGTGCTGTTGTACCGTCATTGTGCCTCTTCTTCGCCTTCCCACTACCTCTGCTCATACTGGCATTACTCAATATATTTTAAAAGCTCTTCGCTTGCAGAGAGACCGATCTACAGTCGCCGTGCTAACTAATTGGTACGTTTATCCAATGTTTAGGGTTAGGATCTTGCATAATAAGCTAATTTTCCAAACAAAGGAAGCACAATGGAGACTTAAAGAAAGTTACTCTAACCGTCCGCAAAAGATCCAAGCCTCCTTCATCGCTTTAGCAGAGACGTAGGCTTTCGCCATCCTGCATCGCGCAACTACACTTGAAGATCCCGCCTCTCACGCGGAGGTGTTGGGTTTTGAAGGCCCCACAGGGGCCCCTAAATTCCGCCAAACCCTAAACCCTGAACAACTCCTGAACCCTTAGAGGGTTCCGGAACACGGACCCTTGCAGATGTTAAGGTGTAGGGCCTTTCTGACATGATGTACTACAGCTATGTATGCATCATAACCTCAGTCTTAACGACTAAAGCTCTAAAGCCCTGACGGATCCCAAACTTTAAGTGGCTTCAAGTCTTTTCAAGACGCTTCTAGAACTCCGTGGCCCGAGAACCTAAACTCCTTTTGCAGCTGGGCTCTCTGTGTCAGCTAGAATTGCTTTTGACCAAACCCTAAACCCTATGGGTTGAGGAAGTCGCTCTCAAGTAGAAGCTTTCGTAAGGAGGCCTCCTAGGTTCCCGATCTAGGGCCTGTTATATTGCTACGGTAAATATTAGTGTTAGCTTTTTTGTTGTTGTGTTGCAAAGTGTTGTTTGTATTAGTGTTGGCATTAGTATTCGTCCCATAAGGACTACTATTGCCCTACTCACGCACTACTCTCTCACTT
Organism: Symbiodinium sp. CCMP2592; assembly: GCA_905221615.1. Classification (NCBI taxonomy): domain Eukaryota; class Dinophyceae; order Suessiales; family Symbiodiniaceae; genus Symbiodinium; species Symbiodinium sp. CCMP2592. The sequence continues at coordinate 1,077,876 of CAJNDT010002557.1, forward strand.
CCTTCTTACCTCCGCGCGGCTTCCGCAGGCATTGCGCGCGTCATTTCTGAGTCTGCGTTTCAAATCAAAGCCACAACTTGGGGGCCCAACGTGCCTATATATATATAGGGACTACTTTGAGGCCCAAGCATGTACTAGTTGGGTACATGGACCCTTAGGGTTTGTTCGAAACACCAAACTCAACCTGTAGCAAAGCCTCAGCCAGCCCCGACCTGGTAAGAAACTCCTCAGATCTTATTCTATTATAATTCTAAACTTATAATAAATGTAGAAGTGCCATCGTTTGCTTCACCGAAACAGTCCCGACTCCGAAATCCCAAAGCTGGAAACCCATGACTAAACTGCAATTCTCTGACATTCACCTTCGGGGCAATATGGAGGCCTGTGATTCAGGTTAGTGTACGTCAGGTTCTAGAAGGTTGGTGTCAGATAAGGTTGACGGGTTTCCGGGCACGTTTCGGGGTTCAGGAGCTTAGGCGTAAAGTTCACGACGCAAGCAATAACATGCTGAGCTCAACTAAACCCCCAAGCCCAACCCCCTAAAGACTAAGGCTTTGCCAAAACTCGGCAGTTGGCAGTTGAACCCTAAAGCCTAAACCCTTTGACCCTATACCCCTACACCCTATAACCCTAAAGCCTATGAACCTTTATGCAACTGGCCTGCTACGTCACGCCAGGACAGCTGACTCGAAACCTAAATTCCTAAGCCCACAGAGCCCTAAACCCTAAACCCCTAAACCGCAAACCGTAAACCCCTAAACCCATAAAGCCCTTTTTTGAAACCGGACTTGATGACTGCCAGACTACCCATAAAGCCCTAAACCCTAAACCCCAAACCGTAAACCCTAAACCCATGAAGCCCTAAACCACCCCTAAACCCTAAACTGTAGCCTAAACCCCTAAGACAGCCCAGCAGCATGGGGGCGAAACCGCTGAAGGCGCTGAGTCCCGATACACCGACCTCGGGGTCGATCCAGGAGGATCTTCGTGGTGTTAGGGGTTTATCTCGGGATTAGGGGTTTAGGGGTTCTGCGGGTTTGGGGGTTTAGGGTTTAGGGGTTTGGGGGTTTCGGGGTTTGGGATTTAGGGGTTTGGGGGTTTAGGACTTTGGGGGTTTAGGGTTTAGGTTCATATCCTTCGGTACTGATGCGAAGGAGTATGATTTGATGTTGACTGTTCTTGGTGGGATATGGTAAGAGGCGTGGCACCGCCGCCTGAGGTCGAGGACGCCTCCAGCGGGTCTTTTTTGTGCCTTGTGCTTCTCTTCCGGTGCCAGCCAGTGGGATGCAAACGCGGATCTGTTGCGGGCTTGCTGTTGCAACTCGGCCAAAATCTGAACCCTGAACCCTGACCCTATAGCGGATCCAGCTTTGAATTTCGAACTCTCGGTGCTTCGGCATTATGGGTGATATATGAGTAATATGGAAAATGTGCTCCAGCAGGCGCGAGACTCGATGGGTCAACTATGAGCTTGAGGCCTCAACAGTTAGAATGGGTGTTTAGGCTTCAGGGTTTCGAGTTGGGTTTAGGGTTTAATAGGGTAGGGTTACAACGAGAACGTGGTGTCGGCATCTACGATACCATAACTTTCAAGATCAAAGCTGCCTAGCGGCCTAGAGAGCACAAGTCACAAGGCGATACTGCCAACTGTACAGGTACTACTACTACTACTACTACTACTACTACTACTACTACTACTACTACTACTACTACTACTACTACTACTAGTGCTACTACTACTACTACTACTACTACTACTCCTGCTGCTGCTGCGGCTGCTGCTGCTGCTGCTGCTACTACTACTACTACTACTACTACTACTACTACTACTACTACTACTACTACTACTACGACTACTACTCCTAATCCTACTCCGAACTATTGCGAGAAATGTCAGAACTTGAGACTTATGCGGCTCGATACAAAAGATAAGACACCACCTACGCAGTCCCGGCAACGTGTCAAACAAAACGGCGTGCCTTTCAATACAAGCACAGTCCCATCCAACTTATTTCTTCATTTTTATGGTGAGTTACTGAACCAAACGAGGGCCTACAACGCGAGACAGGCTGTGACCACCAACATGACCACATGCTACGCAAACATTTGCTGAGACTTCGGCCATCATGGCGATCATGACGGTGACGATATGACTGGGTTCCTGGGCGCGGGCAGGGCGATTGGTTGAAAGACCTCCTCTCAGATTTGTGTTTCCCTCTTTGTGGCTTTTACTCAGCGGTTGACGAGTTACGGCACTGCCCTTCAAAAGGGTAGACTCAGTCTTAAGCAGCTGAGCTCTGAGGAGACCAAGAGAAATTTAGGGCTGCGTGTAGTATACTTAGTATAGCACAGTACGGTATAGTATATTATACAATAGGAAGATCTGTGTTGCATAGAAGTTTAAGGTCTATGGCTCGAAGAAGGTAAAGAAGTTGGAAGAATTGGAAACTGAGCGCCGTGCTCATGCTATCAAAAATTGTGACTCATTCTGTGATTCGAAAATAACCGTTTGCTCGAATGCTTGGAATCTAAATCAGAAAGCCACGACATCACTGAGTAACTATGCGAGTGAAAAAGGATTCACATTAGTATTCTAATGATGATGTTGTACTTATACTATAACAACAATAACAAGAACAGTAATGATGTCAAGAAGAATACTACAGTAATACAGTAAGTTCAGGATTCCCACTCGAAGGTGCATTTGAATGCTCCTAGATGCCGACAGCTGACAGGCCTGCAAACCGGGTAGGCCCGGCGCAATTAGAATCCCTGCACTCTGAATGCAAAACTTGGAAACCCTCAATCCCAAACCCTGTGTGGTCCCTACCTGGCAAAGGAGCTCCCAAGTGAAATAGGAACCACGGGCAATGCCTCATAGGCTTCCTGTGTGCTACATCGTGCCATTAGACCAGACTGCAGCTACAGAGACTGATAGATTCAACACTAGTGACACTGGTGAGTGCCGACCGAAGGTGCAAAACCCGCGTTGTCGTCCGAGAGGAGGACGTGGCCGCCAAACCTTTCGCTCGCAGTCGAGCGTCCAGCGAGTCTTCTTGAGCTTTCTAGCACTTTGCCGTACGAGCTACAGAGCTAGAAACGCGAGGTTGCCATCGGGTTAGGACTGCTTCCATGTCGCTGTTGTTCGGTTCTGGGATTTGCAGATGCCGTGGGATCGCACAAGGTTGTGCAAGGCTTCTCGGCTTTGAGTGAATGTGGAAGTGTGATTTGGGGCCTGGGGCCTGAGCTCACGAAAGCCTACGCCCGACTCTCCATCAAACCCTAAAGAACCTCGCAGGGTAAAAGCTTGGGGTCAAGGGCACCGGGTTTCGGGTAAAAGTTCTTGGTCTCTAGTGACATGCATTCCAGATTACCAATTTCTTGCTTTGGCCGCGGGAATCTAGCAGGTCGGAGTGAAAACTAGAAACCTCAACCTTGAAAAACGCATGGCCTCAGCTATGACGAGCAATTCGTCAAGCATTTTGTCAACCATCGTAAGATTCGACAGCTGCCAACCATCGCACCACCGCGGCTTAGTACACTATGATGCTGACCACAACAAGGACACTACTGGCGAGAGCAACGCGAAGATATGAAGGCTGGCAACAACCAAGCAGCTACGCCCACACACAAAATGATAGCTTTACACAAATACCCTTAACTTCCAGTCCCCTAAGATTAAACCAGCTGTCATACTTACTTAGAATGGACTTCAGACTACTAAGTTAAAGGGTTCTTTTTAGAATCGTTGAACCTCGACAGCCAAGATTCCAGAGAGCCAAGCCGTAGAGGCAGGAGTAGAAGAAGTTGAGGCCACCCCAGGCGCCGCCAATCCTAGGAAATGGGCTTAGGGTTTAGGGTTTCAGCACACAGGGTTTAGGGCTTAGGGTTGAGGGATCCTAGGAAAACTAAAGGTTAGCCTTCGGGGTATATAGGGATTATGGTACCCGCAAACGGATAAAGGTCACCTACAATACTGCAAGGAAGAGGTAAACCGCTGGGCTTGTTGAGGGATCATAGTGCCGCAACATTACTCAACTACTAAGTCGAAGAGGAGCAAGGGAGGTCAAGAAGATTGGAGAAATGGGGGGTGATAGTCTTTAAAGAGGTCGGCTTAGTAAGGATCCGACTATTTTCTACAGTTATGGCTGTTGGGATGCGGGTTTACAAACTTCTCCACACGACATGACGGCCTCTGCAGTCAATAACACCGGACATCAAAACCCGAATTGGCTTTCCAGACCACAAACCTATCCAACGCAACAGCCCCAAAAAAGGTCTACAGGCTCTCTTATGCTATGACAAACCCATCCTATAGTCTCCATTGTAGTTCCAATCTTGGTTTAGCCAATTATGCATTTAGGATCCTAAAAGGTAACCCCAACATGGAACTACAATGGAGACTATAGGAACACCCCAAAAACCCCGAAACTTCAACACCCAGGCGCTTTACTCCGGAGCGAATTCCACCGATCTTCGCCGACAGAAGCTCCTGTTACCACGGGTCGAGCAGGGGGATCGCCTGCTGGTGACTTTGGAGCCTAAGTGGTACAGTAGTGCCTTGACAACAGTATTGTCTAACTAGTTAACTAGTTATCCATGTGGGCTACGAGCGCATAATTCCATGCAGGGGTCGTTTTTCATTCGATTCAAGCGCAGCGTGTCTTGCATCACCCACAACTCTCCTGAGAGTCTCACAGCTGAGAGACGCTGGGATCGCAGGCAAGTTTCAGAAATCAGGCTTTACGAGTTTCGAAGGAAAACGAAGCCGAGGTTCCACCGTCGTCGAAAAATCCCATAGCTTAACTAAAACCCCAATCCCAAAACATGAAGTCTGCCCGGAGAAATAAACGAAAGTCAACCTCTCGGACTCGGGTTAGATCAAACTTTCAACAGGTTAAGTATTGAATTAAATATCCCGAAACCCGTTCACAGGCACTTCGGGCTTGCCGGCGGTGCACTGAAGCACAGCATGCAGAGGGGTTGAAAACATGGTTTCTGGTGGTGGCTGCGTGTTTCTGGCCCCTCAGGCTTGCAGATAGCGAGCTTGCGACACCGATGATGATTTCAAGACTCCTGGCAACAAAGTCGACATAGCAACATGACCATAGCCAGATGTCACCATCACCAGCTTCCATGGCTATGGACGTCGGCAGAAACTGTGGAAGCATGGCAAGACGCAGCAACATCGACATCACCATGACGAGCAGTAGCGGAATCAACATCCAGGGTGTCATGTCATGCTTCCTCCCTTTTTTTGCAAGAACCGCCATCACGACCATCGACATCATCATCATCATCATCATCATCATCATCACCGAAGCATCACCGTCGCAATCGCCATCATGAACAGCATGGCCACATATATCCCCATCCTAACCTTTTGAGCACCATCCTCAGAAGCTTTGCCATTATCAACACCCGATGCATCCCACCGACTGCAAGAACGGCGAAGCTTCCGGCTCCTTCTCAAAACGTGCCGACTCTGCACCCTCGGCGCCGAAAGCCGCGACCGTGCGGATCGCCATCCTGAAAGCAGAATGCAAAGTCTACTAAATGTGGACAGGAATAGGCTTTCAGGCTCCGGTCGGCTCGGCGTGGCAGGATTCGGGACGAGCAGGATTCGGGACGTTGGGCCTTTCAGGTACTCTGGGCGTGGTGAACTGTATTTGATGCTGAGAAAGCGCCGGCTGAGGTTCCATATAATCGTATGAAGTCGGCCCTTTGGAAGCGTTGAAATGATGAAAGCAACGTCGTGAAGGTCTGCAAGCCTCACCAAGGTCGCCACTGCACAAGTCCGCAGAATGCTCAAACCGAAGCAAAACACATGCTAACATTAACGGTTGTCCATGACAAGGAAGCTCTGGTGTCTGGTTGATCTCTCGCTGTCTCGTTGAAGCCTTAGCACGAAACCGGAAAAAAAACGATCCCCACATCTGTGCAGTCGGCACATTTAAGCAGATGCCGCCGGGCTGCAATGACTCCTCTGCAACAGCAGACCTGACATCGACGGACGTATAGAATTGGTGGTGGTGGTGGTGGTGGTGGTGGTGGTGGTGGTGGTGGTGGTGGTGGTGGTGGTGGTGGTGGTGGTGGTGGTGGCGGCGGCGGCGGTGGTGGTGGTGGTGGCGGCAGGGCGGCAGTCCTCGTCATAGTAGCAGTAGTAGTAGTAGTAGTAGTAGTAGTAGTAGTAGTAGTAGTAGTAGTAGTAGTAGTAGTAGTAGTAGTAGTAGTGGTGGTAGTAGTAGTAGTAGTTGTTGTTGTTGTAGTAGTAGAAGTAGTAGAAGTAGTAGAAGTAGTAGTAGTAGTAGTAGTTGTTGTTGTTGTAGTTGTAGTTGTAGTAGTTGTAGTAGTAGTAGTAGTAGTAGTAGTAGTAGTAGTAGTAGTAGTAGTGGAAGTGGCAGTAACATCAACAGTGGGAGTAGCAGAAGTCGCAGTGGCAATAGTAGCCGCAGCAGAAGCATTAGAATTAGCGTTAGAGGCCAAGTAGCAGTGTAGCTCGCAGTGGCGGCGGTAGTAGTGAGAGCGGCATTGGTAGCAGTAGCCTAGTCTTCTGTGGCTTTGCCAAGTGCAAGAGGCAGCAGCAGCAGCAGCAGCAGCAGTAGCAATAACAAACACATCTGTAGTAGCAGCAACTGCGATTGCTGCCTTTGCCCTGCAGGGCATTATCGTGCTCACGGCGGCTATTGTCATCCTCGCCGTCGCATGTCATTCAATGAGCACATAAAGCAACAGCCGCTGCAGCGACGACGACAACAACGGTAACAGCAAATGCAGCAACGGGCAATTGGCAGATGCAGGCACACAAAAAAGTACAGGGACAACAGCTGCACCATCTGCCCCGCAAACTTGAAAAGGCAAACGCACATGCTGGGACAGACAAGGTGGCAGCATACACTGTTACACAGTATGTAATGCCGGCCTATTTTTGGATTCTTGACCGCCGAAAACCTAGAATTCTACAGCCCCTTGCACGTATCAGCCCAGACGGATCGATAGCTGGAGGTTTGCATGGTTTCCCACAGAGCTCATTAGCTCTTGACAACATCCCATAGTTGAGGAACAAATATTAGACTATAGCTATAATAATGCGGAGCCCCCCCAAGATAGTATGGGGCCCCTACAGTAGTGGGGATCTCTAGCCCGCAGAGTATCCGAATACATAAGTGACGGAAGCCCTCTGCGAATTTCAGAGTATCGGCTCCTCCGTCCTGGCTTGGTGCTAGTTTCGAGCTTGGTGTTGGGGATAGTTTCATTTCAGGATAGAACAAAGATCTGGCAAAAAGGGGCGTGCTCGCTTTGTTGCAAAGTGTTTGGGGATGCCGAAATGTGTGCTGTCATCGGGGAGAGTGGTGATTCAAAATTGATGTAGACCCCAGATCAGTAAATCCCCTTCCTTCCGGGGCTTTGGTCTCAGAATCCCTGTTAGACTCCTGACTAGGGGCCGGATGGTGACTAAGCAGCACTCAAATCTCTTGCGAGGAGGACACGGACACTCTTTCCTTTAATGAAGTCGAGCGGCGCTCGAGCGAAATCAGCCTGCTGTTCGTAAAACTGTTCCTCGATCGCCTGCAAAGCGTTTGCAGATACCCGGCTGTTCTGCACGAGGTCTTTTCAAAGAGTGTCGGGACCTCCGAATTTGCAACCTTGCCAGCTTGCACATTCCCGACTGCTGTGCGCTACCTAGGTCCCCCCAAAGGCTCCTAGGTACTGTCATGGTGGATACTCTCCCAAATCATAACGATTCCCAAGGCAACGGTATTTAGAACGCTGGGTCCGGTCAGAAATCAAGACCCCGGATCAACCGCGCCTTGCCCATGCGGTGGCCCATACACACCAGGAGCGGAATTGTGGCGCACCTTCCGCCGTCGGATTGCTTGCTTTGCGTGAGGGGTGGGACATGTGCCGTTAAGAAATCGCATCCGAGTGATAGCTGCAGCGATAGTTTGGGAATGTATACACCTGAAGAGTTTTCATCTGCTACAGCCAAGAGGCCACTCCGGCATTATCACGATCACCACCACCACAACTTACACTAGCCAAGAATGGTGAATTACGTTCAGCGCGCCTGCTGTGCATCTGCACTGATGCACAGCCTAGTAGCAGCCGCCAGGACTTCACCGTAGGATGGAAGAAGCTTCAGAGGGGGTGGAGACGGTTTAGGGGTTAAGTCTTAGGTTTTCGGGGCCTGGAGGATGCAAGAAGATGCTATACTGATTTCATCTTGGTGCCGACGGTCTGATACACACCCTAAACCCTAAACCCTACCAGTTGAGAGTGCAGATGTTGTAGAAAACCGAATCCCCAGTGCGAGGCTTTGGGCTCCGAGAGCATTGGGTTCAAACCAGTCCTCCTGGGCCCAGGGTTTATAGGGCTTAGGGGTTTAGGGGTTTAAGGGTTTGGGGTTTAGGGAGTGGGGTCTCGGGGTGTGTGTTTTCGTACAATGGCTCGCTTTGATGATGGTATAGGGAGCCCTCAGGGATAGACTGGGCCACATCCCAGGCCCAAGCAGCAAGAGCGAGCAATAAAGTCAATAAAGCAGATCTACCTATATATATATATATATAGTCTGCATTGTAGTCCTTTTTGGGGGTTACCTTTTAGGATCCTTAATTTAAAACTAAATTGGTTAAACCCAAAAAGCAACTACAATGGAGACTATAGGTAGACTTCATGCGAGGCACACAACGAGAGCCAGCTGCCATCCCGTGACGAAGGCCTGGCATTCTTTGCGTAGGGATTTGGGCTTTGGATCTAACCCCAAGGGTCCAAAGGACCCAATAATTATGTACTTGATTTTAGGATAGTAGTAATGTTGGTTAGGATTCTGGGGGTATATGATTATATTGAGTACTAGGACCCTTGGGGTAAGGGCTCACAGCTCCACAGACACACGGGTCGTCTTCACTAGGACATTGCCGCCGGAGTCTTGCATTCGATGCAGGGTCGCAGCTGTGACGACGTGTCAGTCACTGAACTACGAGCTGCCCCGAAGAAATTCGAGAAATGCTCTTTAAGGCCCCGGCCAACGACAAGCCGGCGATGAACTGGCCTCGGGAAGGGAAGCCGCTATCGGTCTGCCGAGATAGGAACTGAAATGAATGGAACAAGATCTATGAGGCACCCTACAGTCCAGCAAGAGGAGGATTCACCTTTGCACTGAGGACCCGTGTTTAGGGCCGTGTCGGGTGTAGTGGGAGCTGAGGGAATTCGTGGGTCGTTTGCACACCAGGCCACCAGGTTTGGGACGTTTGTCTCGTTTCTTTCCTTGTCACATACTTTGGTTAAAGAGTTTAACCGAATCAAATACCTACGGGATTTCCAAATCAGTAGGAGCCACATGTCGGGGATGGCGCTCGGCCAACATGGATTCCACCAGAGTGTGGGACGACATGGTTTTGCCGCGGACGGTGCAGCTTGGCATAATCCAAAAGGAACAGCTAGCGACATCTAGCTCTCGCGACGAAGGAAGCATGGGATGAAACTTACTATAGGAAGAGAATGCAGCTTACACCTGCAGGGGCCAACCGAGACAAGGGTAGGCTATATGCATATAACTACACAAGTACACGTAAAGATTGTGTACTTGTGTACATACAGCTGTATGTAAGCATATACACATGTGAAAGCCTTTGAGTACATACATACATAGACAGAGGTGTATATACACCTACATACGTCCACAGATGTACACACACATTTGTCTATTCATGCATTCATGTAACCGTGTATGGGTTCGGTTAGTTATCCGTACATATACATATATGTATGTATGTACATAAATATACATATATATATATAGATACATATATATATATATATATATGTGTGTGTGTGTGCATATTGTGGGGGGATGCACATGAAGTTGCATGTGCTCGCTTCCTTCTCGCTCCGCCTCTGTCATGCCAGGTGACTCAATGACCCTCAAAAATGGAGGCTGGGACGGCACCCTTGGGCCCCGCAAGCCGTGGGCACCTGGACTATGACGAGGCTAGTGGGCCTATGAGATTTAGGTCTCGTCTCACTTGGAGAGCTCTTTGAGCTCTTTGGGAACCGGGCAGGGCTTGAACTTCTCGCCGGCACCGAAAGTGAAGTTGCAAGCAGCCTTCCCGGCCACGCGGCCGAAGACCACGCAGTCTAAGAGGGAGTTGCCTCCCAGGCGGTTGTTGCCGTGGATGCCGCCTGCTGCCTCCCCGGCCACGTAGAGGCCAGGGATGGGCTTGCCTGTCTTCTTGTCGATGCACTCGGCGTCGACGGTGCACTCCAAGCCACCCATGCCTCATGAGCTTGAAGGCAGGAAAACGCTGAAGCTTCCATTGCTTGCTAGTATTGTGTTTATTGAGCTCAACTAGGACTCCATTAAAACTATAAAACTATGCATGCATGCATGCATGCATGCATGCATTGGGCACCAAGTTTACACTAGCCGCCACTTAATCAATCACCAGCTGCAGTAGTGGATCACGGGGGTGATGATGGCCACGTAGAATGGCTCGGTCGACACTTTGGAGCCGTCGATGATGTTGTGGAAGAACTTCTTGCCGCTGCCGGTCTTGCCACTGGGTTCGTCCCAAGTCTTGCCCGATGGGTAGGCTGGGAAAGGGCCGCCATCAGGGTCCTCAAGAGATGATGATGTGCTGGAAGCGGCGAGAAAACAATAACAATAACAATAGTAGTAATACTGTAATACTACCAGAAACTAGGTTGATAATGATAGTGCCTCGTAGTAATAACAACAACAATAACAGTAACAATGGTAGTAGCAATAGTTTGTAGTAAATATGAACAGGGGCAATAATATCAGCATCGAAAAACATAACTGATAGCAATAGCAATGACAACGGCAATGCCAATGACAATACCAATAACACTAGGAATAGTAGTCAGAACAATACTAACAATAAACACAGTCTCTTTGTTGCTAGTGTTACGAGTAGCAGCAATCAAAAATGACAAACGATGATAAACAGATCATAGTGTAATAAAAATACCAATAATGAATACTAGCTGTTTATGAGAAAAACAGAACAGGGTTATGACGCTTGGGCAAGCAGCCACGGCTGACGATCAAGAGGTTATTCGGTATTCTGTTGAGACGCTATAGCCATTAGCTGCAGTCCGAAACCAATTAATCGAAAAACAACCCCGGATAGGATTCTATGTAGACGACAGGGAGACAGAAGCGAGCCGCGCTCCTTCTCCTGCTTCTTGGCAGCCTCGAAGTGCTTCTGGTGCGCATCGACGAGCTTCTGCAAGGGAACGCCCATGTCCTTGGCCAGGTCCTCACCTGTCGGGTAGAACTTCATGACGCCTCGGCCGGTGTAGTGCTTAGCATGCCAGATGATCTCCTGAGTTGTCCTTTAAGCCCTTTGAATCTTCTTCCTATTATGGTATTCTAGAAAATTTTAGGGGAATTTGAAAAAGATCCCAAAGGACAACCCAGTCTCGTCAGCTGCCGCCTTGTTAAGGCAGAGGCGGAAGGGCGGCTTGTTCTTCCACATCTCGCCCGTGACATAGTCGCGGCGGCCCAACTCGTTGCAGAAGCGGTCGCCGTTCGCATCCAAGACAATGCCGCCCACACCACGCAGGGCCTCTGCCGCAAGGAACTTGACTTTGGCATCTGGGTCATCCGGCTTCACGAGACCAGTCGGGTGCACCTGAACCCACTCCAAGTCGATGGTTGCAGCGCCGATGGCCTCGCCCATCTTGATGGCATCACCGGTGCAGTGCTCGCCGTTGGTGGTAGGAAGATGAAGCAGATCAGGCCTGTAGGTGGCCAGCAGCGAATCCGCGCCGAAGTCCGCGCCGAAGCCGCCGGATGCGAGGACCATGGGACCGAACTCTTTCACGACCTTACCGGCCTTCTTGTACTCACAACCTACGACGGCTGAGCCATTCTGGAGCAGCTTGAAGACCTCAGCCTTGGTGATGATGCGGGCGCGGTTGGTCTTCTCCGCCACCTTCTCCAGCATCTGGATCAGCGCATAGGTGATGGTCATACCGGGGAACCGCTCCTTCCCACGGTGTGTCCTGGGCTGAGAGTGACCACCCAGTCGGGCGACCAGGGACAAGTCCAAGTCAAACTTGTCCACGAGCCAATCCACATCGGCGGCGCTGTTGGCACACAAGACTTTGGCGAGCTCCGGCTTCTTGGCACCACCCTTGAGGGTGTCCGCGATGAAGATTTCCTGGGCTTTGCGGTGATAACCAGGGAGCAAAACGTACAAACATTGATTTCACATGTTTTGGTTCCTAGGAACACGTTAATAATAAAGTGTGGTATACTTCACAACCCAGTTTCCGCATTGTCCGGAATAGACTTGCCCTTCTGCGTCTTCGTGCCAGCACCGTTGATGCCACTAGTGGCCTTCGTGCTGTTGCCGCCGCAGAAGGAGGACTTGTCCAGCAGCAGACTGCGGCCACCCAACTCGATCACGGTGTTCGCGGCCGACATGCCGGCAAGGCCTCCGCCGACCACGATCACCTGGTTCGCAGGGAAGACGCACGCCATGGCGCTGACAAGTCCCGAAATACAGGCGATGTCCTGCCTTTCCGCGGCCCTCTGTGAGGCTACCCAAATGGCTACGGATTGGGGCACACTGTGACAGGCCCAACTTAATTAAGAGGCAGCGACGACATGCCAGTCTCGCAAAGAGGTACTCTCATGCCAGCATCAACCAAGGAGCTGACGATGCCCACAAAGCTTGCTGAAGCAATTTCTCATGGTGCAAGTAAACGTTGCAGCAATGCTAGAAAGGGCATGTGATGCCAGTTCAGCCAGGCTGCCAACGCTTGAGATGAGGTATCCAAGCGCGGTGGACATGAACCTTTTGGATTGTCACAGAGCTTCTCACTTTTGCCGAGCCCCACTAGCAGAGCACCTAGACTCCATATTTTTAAGAGAACCCACCTCGCAGCTATCAGTGCCACTTGTGTCATGACATGGCCCCGACAGAGAATACTCCTGAGTTGGTGATGCGGGCAAGCGGCTTCAGAGTTTCATTTACGTTAGTAGTTGCCATGCACATACTACAGAATACTATATAGCATACCATAAGAAGTATACTACCACAACACATCATTGATTTGTCATTAACTATCCATGATAAACTATTGCAGTACTATCCTAATACACTATTCTGATGTGCCGCATGCTATCATATTATACTCATCAGTCTGGTGCTAAGTAGACTATGGGGGGGAATGGGTTATAGGGACTACTACTGGGGATCCATTCCCCCATTCCCTACGCAGAACCAGACAGTATCGTACTCATATGGGTGGTTGTCAGAATTATGCTCCCTTTTTGGGTCCTTAATACGATACGGCACCTAATATTTAGGGTACCCAAAAAGGGGCCATACTTTTGACAACCACCCATATAGCATAGTTTGCACCAAGGCGGGGTCTCAGGGTTGGACGGCCAGGCGTAGGACTTTGCAGCACTTCGCTTTGACCCTGCTTAGGGCTGCGGGTCTTTCGGATGTAGGGGTTAAGGGTTTAGGGTTTAAGGGTTTAGGGGTTTAGTGTTTAGGTGAGGGGGGCATTCCACATGGCCAACATCATGCCACCGAAAAGCATGTAGACGTTCGCAATATCAGTCTCCAGTCGGGCAGCCACGCCTTCACAGGCTCGTTGATGGCTTGAGGTTACTGCGTATTTCAACTCGAAACCCCAAACCCAAAACCGCGAACTCCAAACCCCAAAACCCCACACCTTACACCTTATGAGCTCCGATCCACAAACCCCAAGCCCTTTTCCGAAAAGATTTTTGAACTTTGGACTCTGGACTCTGCGGTTGTCTTCAATATCGAGGATGTTGAGCCTTTCTAGGCCCCAGGAGGATCCCAGAGGTCACCCATCCCTAAGCACCATCACATAAAATCCCACCAAACCCATGAGGGCTCCTTCTAAGGGTTCCTTTAAGGTCTTGTCTTTGCTTTTTGCTTTTTAAAAGGGGTCTGTCAAAGGCGCCCGGAGAAGCACACGGGGAGGAGGAAGTTTGGACGCCTGCTGGCTCATGCTCGTCGTACCAGCTCACGTCCAAGCAGAACAGGACCTTCAAGTGTCTTGGATCTTTATGATTGGGGTGTTTCAGGTGTTGAGGGGTCCTGGGCTCTCTTCGCTACCGTGGTCTTGTTCAAACCGTCTTGATGGGGTCTTGGATGTGACTTTTGTGGCGGTATGTTTGGTTTCTGTTTGTCTAAACAGAATTATGTCGTAGGCCCTCTCAGCTTGACGGACCGGGTTGCAAAGGTTAGAGTTTACCTATAGTCTCCATTGTAATTCCTTTCTTTGGTTTAACCAATCATATATTTAGGATCCTAAAAGGTAACCCCAAAAAGGAACTACAATGGAGACTATAGGTAGGGTAGCTTTCCGGCAGGTTGTAACTTAGCTTTCGGGTAGGCGAGTGTACGAAGCTAACACCCGCTTCTTGTACAAAGCCCTACTCGTACGACGTGTGTACACATCTTTACATACACGTATCTCGCTCTATGCTTGTAGATAGATAGATAAGTATATAGATAGGTCGGTAGATAGATCTATCGACAAGTAGATAGATAGATACTTATGTAGACATCACATCCATTGTATACAATTGCCATCCATAGCCTTCTCACACATGCTACCCACCGATACAGGGACTACGCGGCAGCAATGCTGTTGCCTTTGCTCCACCTGCCCGAAACCCTAAGCCCCAAACCTCAAACCATCGAGAGATGCCTCTTTGAGAGAGCAGCCACTCGGGGGGACTTGGGCCGATCAGAGGAGCAATGCAGCAGCCGACGCTCGATATTGTGTAACAGCCATATTCCAAAAACCAGAGAGGGAGAGACAGAAAGGGAGAGAGAGATAGGGAGACAGTGATGGAGCGAGAGACACAAATCGTCATGGTTATGGCTCATAAAGATATACAGCCCTACGTGACACAAAACCCGATCTTCCGGGGTCTTATAATTGTTTCAAGGGTTTGGTAGGGCTCAAGCGCCTTCCGAAAACTATGAAACCCTTATAAAAAACCTAAAACCCCAGAAGTAAGCCCACAGAGCCCTAGAATGGAACCTCACACCTCCTAGACCCGTGTAGCCTCCAGAAAGCTTCGATGCCATCGAAGGGCCTGGGACCCCAAGACTTAGGGTTTAGGGTTTCAGGGTTTAGGGTTTAGGGTTTAGGGTCTATAGGTGTTTCAGGGATTAGGGTTCAAAGGAGCTTAGGGTTTAGGGGTTTAGGGTTTAGAGTTTTTTTCCCTCTCGCATGGCTGGATGGCTATGTCCGCTCGCGAGGTCTGGCATTTGGTGGACAGGTGCCATGCAGAAAACTGTCTCCTTAGAGTTTAGGGTTTCGGGGTTCCGGGTTCAAATATTTTTGGTCAGCGTGCAGAGCTTAAAGTTTAGGGTTTCAGGGGTTGGGATTCAAGGTTTACAGCCTTTAGGAGAGGGCTGAGGGTTTAGGGCTAGGGCTTCGTCTCTCACTCTCGCACAAGCAGGGCTTCAGGGTGTGGGGTTTGTGTCAAGGCTTCAGGGTTTGGGGTTTGTGACCAAATGCTTGCAATCCGGAGATTCGATATAGAACTTTTTGACTGCGACTGTAGGTGTTGTTTCTCCGAACAGAACCATCAGGAATAGTCGTCCCGTTGAATATGTTCGCCCTTCTAGTGGTCACAGGGTCAGAGCTTTGGGGTCTGTTGCCCCCCCTGATGGTCCGGCCTGCGATGTTTCTTCGAGGTTCGCCGTTGCCCCTTATGTATGCGGAAGCCCTGAACATTCAAACAAAGCTTCCCCATCGGCTCACACTTCATTGGGAAACCGCCCACACACACACACACCTTTCCAGCTGAAGCTTAAGTCAAGCTTCATTGAGGAATTCTAGGTGCAGTAAAAGATCATCGGCCGGCTAATTTATAAAAGAAAAAGATGGTAGCATGTTGGCTTCGAGAGGATTTGGCCTGGACTCTGTAAGCCCTCGAAACCGAAAGCCCGGGCAGCTTCACCCGGAAGACCTATGTATAGCCTTACATTAGGATCCATAATACCCGTTTTGGGATATAGTGTATGCTATAGTAATCGTAATGTCCACAATGAAGATCTGTCGGGATATGATAATGTACTGTAAGAAAGATGACACCCCAAAATAGTATACTGTTAATTATGTCGGTCCATATACTACGCTCCGCATCTGTGCACGGATCGAGAGTATGGTCACATAGCAGAATTCGGTTCTGATTCCTTTACAATTCTAGAGCATAATCCCTTACAACTACAGATCCACGGCAGGACGTCCGGAGCTTCCGGTCATGGCATCATCTGTATGCCTATTATCTGCACGGGGAGATGAATGTCTGCTCTGACACATGAATACATCTATAAACAAAACAGCTAGCAAAGCTGCACGTTCACAAACCCTAAGGCAACCTTCAACCCCGAACCTTACTAACCACGCCGTCCGAAAGAGTAAAGCCTACAACTGATTTCACCACTCCAAGACAGTTACCCTAAATCCCGAAAGTGTCGTGGCCTGCTTCGCGGCAGACCAGGCAAGGCAGGTTTGCCAGCCAAAAGCGAAGAGAAACTGTATGGCAGCAAGGACACCTTCGACTCTCCGTGTTTACAGTGGTTTTGTTTACAGAGTTCTACAGAGGTTAAAAAGGGCTGCATGAGGGATTTAGCTTTGTGAGTTCTATCATCTTTCAATCTTCTATCATATAGACGGTTGACAGGGTACAGATTTGCTATGGATGCTGTACGGGGGCTCATGGAATGAGGGCTAAGGTACTTGTGTTGGCGACGATGTTCTTCAGAGCTTCGCAATTACCCTGTTCAGGGAGTTAGATTTGGGTGGTTCACGGTTCAACTCTTTGGAGTTATAGAGTCTAGCAGGTTGGGTTTGAGTGCCTAGCGAGTTGTGTGGGGGCTTCAGAGCCCCGGGCTTGAGGCTTCTGACGTGTTTGTCCGGTGCATTAAGTCTCGTGGTAGTCCGGTTTCAACCTGGGCTTGGGTTGTGGAGAAACTCTAAGTGGATATAGCGGCCTACTGTTGCTACCCACGTAGCTGACTGCACCCCGCTGCAGAGAAAATAGTATGGAAGGGAACAAGCGCCTGGGATTCAGGAGGGAAAACAGAGCAAAGAAGCAACCCCTAGATAGCCGGTACGGAAGGGACACCCTCCGAAACCTGCAGCACAGGTCTACCGCATCGATTCTCCGGTTGGCCGACTCGACGGAAGGAACCCACAAGAGCACTTAAACCCGCTGGATAGTGCCTGAAACTACTATAGCGTAAGCCCTCATCCTAAACCGTGAAGACTCCTGAGCCCTCATATATGAACGGCTAAGCTGACTCTAATTCTGCCAAACAGTCTGCATGTTGAAGCTATGCAACCCTTGCGAGGACCTGCTGAAGTTAAGCATAACCCCGAAAAGTAAGAGGTTTGGTCGGCGTGGCCGTCTTAGATGGCTATGAGGGCGGGGGATGGAAAGAATGAAGAGTGTGCTAAGCCTTCCACAATCAGGTCTTGACAGGCGCTTGATACGGTGGTATTGCAAGATGCTTTCGCGCAAGGGCCGTTCATTCCACGGCCAACCCTAAACCCGACTCAAGGGGATGCTAGTATAGAGGGCTGAAGGTTTCGAGTTGGCGGCCATTTCGGGATGCGTCAGGATTTATATTACCTTACTTATCGGGTTTAGCCTTCTGGGCAACGTCACAGAATTAAGTCTCAGGCTTAACATGCATAAAGCTGCTGAAAGTTCGGCTAGGATTTATGTGAGAGCCGAAGTTCAAGACGTCAAGGCAAGGCACCCTTAGGTTAGGGGGGGTAAGAGGGAGGGGCGGTAGGTAGGGGGCCTTGATCGCCCTAATAATAAGGATTGATACGGCTCTAGTCAGGCCTTTTCAAGGAAGCAAAGGAACCCTACCGCCCTCCCCACCACCCCCCTACTAAGGGTCCCTATGATCAAGGCAAGGCACCGATCTTCATGAAAACCCTAAACCCTAAACCCTACTACGGTTCCCTATGATCAAGGCAAGGAACCGATCTTGATGATATGGTCTGGTCATGGTAACAGTAACCCTGCACTGGTTTCCATGCTCAAGGGTATCCTTCAGCATGATGACAACAGTGTCCTTCTGCCATCAAATGACCTCCTTGACAACAACCCAGATCTCGAGGCCTCTGCTCTTCAGGCTTTGAACGATTGTGCCACTTTCAAAATCGCTGCAATTTTGCATGCAGACGATCCGGTGCTCCTTGGTTGCAGCAGGGGGGCCCTTCAACAAAGTCTCAACCTGCTTGCGTGCTGGGCTTTCCGCCACAAAGCTGCCTTCCACGTCGGTGAAAAGAAAACTGTAACCATGGTTACAGGGAAAAGTGCGGTGGAACTCCAGGCTGCTGAACCTTTAGTGCTCCCTGGACTAGGATTGCAGCCTGATCGGTCCTTGGGCTTCAAAACCAGCCACAAGTGGCTCGGCATCCTGTGGCCTTCGAACCTCCTGCTTGACTCGGCATTGACAGTACGGGTTGCCATTGCTCAGAAATCCTTTGCCATCTTGGTCGGGTTGGCTCAGCGTGATATTCTTCCCTTGCATCTCATCTGCTCCATCTTCTGGGCCAAGGTTTTCGCTTCTCTTTCTGTTGGCCTCTGGCTCAATGGAACAGCAGATTCGGCAAAGGAAGTGCTGGACGACCTTCTTGTCTCTTGGGCAAGACAGCTGTTGGGTGCCTCTTGTTGGCATAATGCCTCGCTTCTCCTTTCCGAATTAGGCTGGGATATCTCCGGCCACCTTCTTGCTGTGATGGCCATGGCCATGCGAAGAGCCCGGCTGTGGACGCTGCCTTCCGAGGACCTTTACGCTCAAGTTTTTCGGCTCGCTCATGCATGGCCAAACTCTTGGGCCTCTCGCAGCTCTGCAATTTTATCAAAGCTTCTTATTCTTGATTTCCCGGCTTGGCAGCATCAGGGTGGTAACCTTCAGCAGTATCGTTTGTACGTTCGGCAACGCTGTCGTGACTTGGGGCTGCCTAGCTGGAGAGAAGTGGCGCAGCGCCACGCCAGGCTGCCGATGTACTTGGAGGTGCAGCCTCAGCATAGTGACCTTCTGCATCTTATTCCCGCCCTAGCGCTGGGATGGGAGGACAGACAGGCTGTTCGGTCATTTTGCAGATTGCGTGCCGGCATCATTCGCCTCACGCATGTGGATGGCCACCTGAGCCGTGCTAGTATTCAGAACTGCATTTTTTGCAGCAGACGAATAAGGACGGGCCTCCCGCACGTCCTCTGCCGATGTCCCACCTTCCAAGGCTGGTGGCAGCAGTTGGCTACACTTCGGCGTCAAGAAGATCGGGAGCTTGTGTCCGAAGAAGCGAAGGCAATACTGGTTTGCCCTCCTTCTTCCTGCTTTTTCGTCTTGGTTCTAAGGTTTGCCAAGGACATCGACATCCGAGCCCGCTTGTTCTGGAATGGTGATGGATCATAGTCGTCCGCTGCTGTCTCCGCTCTGCATACCGAGATTCCGCAACAGTCAACCAAGAAAGTGCGTCTTGGTGCTCGCCGTAGCCCTTGCGCCCTCTTGTGTTGAGGGGCCGTTGCGATGTCTTGCTCTTTAGTATAAGTCGGCTGACTTGCCCCGAGTCGCCTGCCTGCAGAGCCTCCAGTGCTACTGCGGATGAGTTTGCACACACACACACACACACACACCCTGAACCCTAAACCGTACCCCCATACTAAAGGTCCCGATGATCAAGGCAAGGCACCAATCTTGATGAGGGTCGGGACCATGTCGTCCAGCATGTGTGCCTCTGGAAATCCCCTCAGACCCAGGCCGATGGTCTCAAACTTAGGGGCCTTATTCATATGAAGAATAGGGCTCCTTTATAGGATTCTATAAGGGATCTATAGTAGGCTTCTATATTAGGGGCCTCATAATAGTTAGAATAGGGTTTTGGGGGCCCATTCTACCATAATTCTAAAAACAGAACCGCCGCGACTAAGGAGGCCCCTATATTGACACTCCATTGCGGTTTACAGTGAGGCTTTTGGCTTCAGGATTGGAGTTGAGGGTGGTAGGGGGGCCTTAATGGTTCGAAGGGGGTTTCTGGGTTCCTATAGTGTAATGCAACATAGCACTGCTAATTGTAGGTAACATCTGGGGCTCAGAAGACCCAGTCTGAGATTGCAGCAAGTGCGCCTCGTCCCCATCTTTCACTCCTGTCAGCGTGGTGATGCTGTCCTTGTCGGCGAGTTGGGAGCTTCTAATTACACGGTTTCCACGCTCACACTCGGACAATCCAGGCGAGGCATGTGGTTTACACGGTTTAGGCTGTGGGATTTAATCTGAGGCTTTCAACAGCTCGCATGTTCAAGCCTTATCCGAGACACTCGACAAACACAATGTTGCATGAATGTGGCTCCATCGCTCTGCCTCAGACGCACAACCCTCAAGAGCGTAAGCAGCAATCCCCTATACCCTGAACCGTGTCTATCTTGGACAGTTTGGGGGGCTGACCTGCAGCAGGATACAGTAAGGCTTGCGCTGGGCCCTAAACCCGAAACCACAATGCCCCCAACCAGAAGCCCCTGCACACATGATCTGCTCAACCCCTGAGGCCTTGAATCCTGAACCCCCAAAAACGCGAAAGCCGTGAGGAACGGCCGGGCCAAATTGGCCAAGATTCCGGGGAACGCTCACGTGGATGGTTTTTAGGAGCTTAGAGTTTGTGGTTTAGGGATTCGGGATGTCACACACAGACGCGTACATGGAGAGAGAGAGAGAGAGAGAGAGAGAGAGAGAGAGAGCGAGAGAGAGAGAGAGAGAGAGAGAGAAATCTGCACACTCCCGACATGCCTGTAGGACATCCTAGAACTCTACTGCAGCCGTAGACCCTAAAGCCCAAAGCAAGTGGGCCCATGGACCCTAAGGCATGTAAACCCTCTTTTGAGCGGGGTCGCTCTGAGGTATGTAGGCCCTGAACCCGGAACTGAGGCGCCTTCATAATTGGAACAGGGTGTTGGGGCTTCCTCGTTTTTTAAGAAATAGTATATTAACATACCGCCAAGCCACCTTTTGGTTATTGAAGCTCCTACATTATTAAAGCCTCCTGTCAGGGAGGGTCGAACCGCCAAGGAACGGCCGTGAACATGGCAATGGCGGGTGTGGAGACTCCCTCTGCGATGTGGGTGTTTTTGGTTTAGGGGTTCAGGGTTTCACTGTTGGGAGTTTACAGGCTGAAGAGTGGCTTTTGACGTTAGGCCCACATGTGCCCGAGTTGTTCGGGGTTCAGGGGTAGGGTTTGAGGCTGCGGGGCTTTCAAACCCTAAGCCCTGCAGCCTCGAGACCTCATTTCATGTAGGTAGACCCCCTGCGGCCAGTTTTCAGCTGGCATGGCTCATACACGAATAATTGTAGGGCCACTGGAAACGCGTGATCTCTTCTAGGCATCATGATCAGAATCCTACGGTCAAGAGTCGTCGGGACGAAGGGGAAGTCAACCTTCGGTCTACGCAATACAGCTTAAGCCCGCGCTTCTGTCTCTGGGTCAGGGACCTTAGCCACACCCAGACACACAAAGCTGCAGAACCCGCAGAAAGCGAATCTACCAGCCGCTAGGTGATACCCTCCAAAGACCTACACAGTCTGAAAGCCTGCTTTGCCTGCACTACTCACTTCTCTTTTATGTCACACATCTTTTTGTTTGGTCACTCTCTCGTGATACGGTAGAACCGTAATTAAGTGGCCCGACAACACAGTACGCCAGCAAGGTTTTGGGCAGCGTAATGAATGACGGACCACTTTTGAAGAACCCTAAACCCTGAACCAAAGATCCTGAACCCTAGATAGCCCAAATCCTGAACAAGACCCTGAATCCTAGAATCCCTGTCCTCAACCTAAAGCCCTATAACCCTGAAAGCCCTCAGGGGCCTGTGCCAGAGCGAAGAAGACACCAACGCCCAAAACGACCTTCTCGCAGCTCTTCCTCGGAATCACCAAAGCGCTAAAATAGGTATAGGGACTTTATTGGCTTACTTCTCCAGTATCCTGGAGCCCCAGGGCAACTAAAAGTTAAAATTAGGGGTTAGATAGGGATTATCGTACCGCAAAACGTCAAAGGTCAGCTGCTCGACGACTAAGTTGAGCTTTGGCGGATTGGAGGACGGTGCAGGGATCGTGGAAAGTGTCGTGCCGCCACCTGCCTCAAGGACCAGTGCCGCACTGCGGGTACATATCCAAATGAATGCAAGGTCACACGACAAGTGGCAAAGGCCGGCTGTCATTCTGTCTCTCACTCTCGACCTGTTTATCTCACTGTTTTCTGTCTTGTGGAAGATAATTTCTGCTCCCCTGAAACTCTCTCTCTCTCTCTCTCTCTCTCTTTCGCTCTCTCTTTCTCTCTCGGGCACGGCCACCGGTCAGCCGAGTGGCATGCTCGCACAAGAAATCCGTCTTTTTTTGCATCGAAGCAAACCCTGTCTTCAACATGGAACTCGGGAAAGGTAATGAACAAATGTCTGAACACTAACGTCCAAGCCCAAGCCCAAAGCCTGGCCTCTACCCTCAATCCTATGAACTCCCAACCTCTTTTGAGCAGGGCTGCAATGCACTAAGCACTATAAGCCCTAAACCCTTTTTCAGCACGGGCTTTGGGTACCCTAACTCCTAACCTCAACCTCAAATCCTCACCCCACATGGATGCCATTACGAAACCTGTCGCAGAGGGCAAGCGACAAGTTCGTCAGGAGGCTGGCGTTCCTTGGCAGTCCGAAACAGATCCCTCCAGCCTAAACCTTTTCGATTTGGGTAGTTGTCAAAGTTAGGATCCCTTTTTGGGTACCTTAAACATTAGGTGCCGTGTGAGAATGTAAGGACCCAAAAAGGGTTTCCTAATTTTGACAACCACCTATTTGTTTCTTTTCTTGTTGTTTTTGGGTGTGGGGGTAGCAGGGCTTCAGTTTGGAGTTTAGGGCTTTGGTAGACGGATTTCGGGAGTTTGTGCCGCCAGCTGACGAGGGAAGACGCCGGTGAGAGAGGAAAAATGACTCGAGAAACCGGCATAGTGTCCATGGGCTGTGGAAGTCAAGGTCTGTAGCCTCCAAAGCCGAAGTGCGGATCCCTGAGCCTGTACTGTCTTGCAATTCAACTTGAAGACCAAAACCCCTTGGGCCCTAAACCCCGAACCCGAAGGACGTACACCCTAAACAGAAAAAACAACTGCAGTCCCGAGCCCTACACCGGCCAGACACCCGAAGTTCTCAAGAGCCCTGCGTTTCGAACTAGACAAGTGGCTCGTCGCGCTTCTCCTTCGCCGTGAGGGCCTTGGCCTGAGATCAGGAGTTCTTGACGAGGTTTCATCGGGGTTTAGGGCTTTACCGCTTTAGGGCTTTTAGGGTTTGGGGTTTTAGGGTATAGGGTCTTCGGTTTAGGGTATGGGGGTCTCTACCAGTCTCCCTCATGAGAAACGGCCGTCTCAGAATCTCGCACTTCGAACATGAAGTTGCACAAATGGGTCGTAAGCGGTCTCTTACTGGAGAAGTCGATTCAAGATCCTGAACGATTGGATGGTCAGGAGAAATGTAGACGCCACATACTTCACTTACTTTTTACGGCGCTGCGGCCCCTGACACCTATGTTACAGCAAGGACCCTTGAACAGAAGAGCAGTCTTGATGCGCCCCCCCAAAAGCCTGAAATGCAAGAAAAAAGCGTGGTTGTTTTTTTGCAGGCTTAGACTGTTGCGAGGCTTGGGGCTCAAAGCTTTTGCGAGTCAAGATTCAGGGTTTTGGCTAAAGGGTTCTATAAGCTTGGGAGTAGGATTGAAGGGACTCTTTGCTCGGCTACGGCTCAGAAGGCTTATGAGCCGAAGAAGAGCTACGGGTGGAAGTACTAAGTACTTCTGACCTCACGTGGGGCTCCAGTTACCTAACTAATAAGTTTATGCATGGGGTACAGAATACGTGGTTACCAACCTATAGCTTTTAGGTAACTAGAGGTCTAGGCGGTCACTTAGATACCGTGATGAAGGCATAGCGCATCCCACGCGAAACCTAATTCGGCATCTCAGCCTGCAAGCCTCAACATCAACATCGTCTTATTGAAACCTGTAATTAATATAGATAGACAGCCTTGGCCCTCAAGCAGATAGACTTCCCCTGGCACCACAATGGAGTCCATGGGGGCTCTCGTCTGTAGTTGCAGTGTCACGTGCTGATGCAGTGTGCGCAAACAACTACCGGAAAGCAGCATCGCTGAGCCCGACGCCGACACTCTAAACGCCTAAACCCTATAGCCATATACCGTCCCAGAAATGCCAGCACAGCAGCATCCACTTCGACCTTACCCGCTTCGACATCCGCCTCCGCCTTAGTCCATCATGGGTATTCGGGGCATTGTTTGGACGTTGTGCCTCCCAGTTTCGGGTTTAGGGCTCCCGGTTCACAAGCTGGTAACAACTTATGTATAATATATATATATATATATATATGGCACCCATATGCTTCGGGCAAGCACGCAACAATGACAACTTCACAACCTACGAACAGAAAAATACTGCAATAATCGAGGTGCGTGTTTCACGCGGTGATAGGCCTATTCTAATATGAGAACACAAGGACGATTGTGGAGATGCGATGGCTGGCCCTGGCTTGTGCATTATATGATTCTCACAAGAGAGCCTGGAACTCTTGTCAGCGGATGTCCCGCAAGAAGAGCAGAACAAGAGTATTTCACAGCAATCTCGACCAACGATGTTGGCATCTCTGTCCCTATGAAGCTTCAGCACAAAACCCTTGCTGAGGAGCGCTGCAGGCATGCCCTCGCTCTGTGACGATAGCCCGCTTGACTTATTCCTTAAATTTGGCAGCCCTCTATTCAGCTTCAGGCACGCTGGTAGGTTCACAAAGCAAGGGACAGAAAAATCGACCCTAGGTAATAAGTTGTTGCCACGGAGATATTTGAAAACCACAGGCACTAATTTCACGGCCTGACGTCCGGAACAACAGGTCGTTCTCACAAAAAGAACAGCAGTAACAGCACAGCTTTGTAGCTCCCATTTCTGTACTACTCGTGCAACCCCCAAAAGCGGGTTCTGGAACCGAGCTCTCGAATTTCATTGGTAGCTCCGTTTGGGGCAGTGGCCGGCTTTCGTCCCAGGAGGACCGGCAGCACCTTCAAAAGGGCTTCTCAAAATTTGCTGGCGCTTGTTAGGGCCTTAGTTCTGTCTATAAATTCAGCCGCTCGGGCTGGATCCTCTTCACCAAGGGCCAAGGTTGTCTTTGCGCATGGCATTGGCTGTTTCAGTTTGTCTTTGTCTGTTGCCGGTTCGGCCAAGCAGGCTTACCTGATTGTTCCGGAAGGACGTTGCCCTGTCACCCAAGACAATAACCTACATCCTCGACCCCTTTTGGGCTTGCGGGCTCTAAGGTCCATGCCACATATCAAACACGCAAGGCAATCATCTTTGACCCTTTTCAATGTCAGCATGCGAAAAGGCTAAACCCCAAACCGTATCAGACTAAACCATCCTAAACTTGCTGCCGCTCGGCATCTATCACAAACCGAATGCCTGGCAGCCTTCAGACGCCACCATAAGCCCCAAACACCAAAAGCCAGGATGACACTTTGGATCCCAAGCTCCAGGTGCATAATATATGGGCCTTAATAACTAGAATAGGGGTTTGGGGTCCATTACACTATAAGTGTAATAAAGAACCCCCAAAATAGTATTGGTAATCATTAAGGCCACTAGATTAGGTGCTCTGACAATCAGCAATCTGATACAAGTATTTGGGTTGGCACTATACTGGCGCCCCTGATTTTTTAACTCCCATAATTGTGCAAGTTGGGTATTGAGGGTCCCGAACCCAGCACCCTCTGAAGATCCTCAGTCCAAAAGCTTTCAGCCTCGACTCGTCCTGAAACCTCTAAGACCAAAACCCTTCGTTGAGAAGAGTTTAGGGTCGAGGAATCCCCCAGAACCCTAGACCCTAAATCCGAAGACTCGAACTCGGAACCGACACCCCCCCCCCCCCCAAGTCGTAAACCCGCGTCACCAAAACTAAACCCAATACCCCGTTCTCCCCTCCTGCTCAGTGGAGGCAGACTCTTGCATCGGCGCGCTTACGGCAGCCATTTTGGGAAGCCTGGGCTGGTCTTAGAAGCCGTGCGGGTAGCCGAACAAACCTACCTTTTTCGGATTCCTGTATGGGCTATAAGTTCTAGGGCTCAATGAAAGGGGGTTGCGTAGGGTTTAAGGCTTAGGGTCTAGGGTGTAAGGTTCTGGAAGGATGACCTCGGCTGTAGAAACTGGGGTATAGAATATAGGGTTGGGAATTGCGGTCTAGCGGTCCAGTGCTTGTCAGTCTTGCAGCATTGCCCGACGTCAACTTGAAACCGTGAATCGCAAGCGTCTGTGGGCGTCCGAGACTATTTCAGCTTCCTACAAGTCTTAATGGGCTTTTCGATCCAGCTTCTCTCACACTCGGACTTGAATTTGTTCACGGTTCTGTAGCCGTTACTGTATATAGCCCCAAACCCTACGAACAGTTCTCACCCCGGATTAAAGCAATACCCCCAACCCTAAACCATATGGGCCCTAGCCGCAACCCTTGAAACACGAGTCTAGCGGATCCACAGGTTTAACTTCGGATGTAGGATAGAGAAACAGGCGGCGAAAGCTGTGACACGGCCTGTAGGCAAGC
Organism: Symbiodinium sp. CCMP2592; assembly: GCA_905221615.1. Taxonomy (NCBI): domain Eukaryota; class Dinophyceae; order Suessiales; family Symbiodiniaceae; genus Symbiodinium; species Symbiodinium sp. CCMP2592. The sequence goes on from CAJNDT010002557.1 coordinate 1,104,564, forward strand.
GTCAGGAAACTCATTCGGGTTTAGGGTTTAGGGTTTCGGCGCTCACACTCGGACAATCCAGGCGAGGCATATGGTCTCGGAGTCTGACAATGTGAAACAAGCTAAAGGGCCAGTCAAAGGATTGCTCAAAACAGCCGAATATAAACACATAAAGTAACTGTACCTGGGAAGACTGCGCCCTTACCTGAGATCCTACCGACTGAAAGCACCTAAGGACATGCACGATATCAGGCAATCATAGCAGCAGATCACTATCAAAGGGCTCAGGCAGGAGTAAGCATACACTGAAAGTCATAATGGTCACAACAGACATAATAGGATACAGGACCAGGACGATCCGGGTACATAAGGGTTTAGGGTTTAGGGTGTCGCTGGGCTTCCGGGCTCAGGGTTTAGGGAGTGGGAGTAGGGTTTTGTGGGTCTGGACAGTGAGGGTTTGTTTCAGGGTGTAGAAAGGAGTTTGGCTTATGCTGCTTAGGGCTTGGGGACTTAAGGGTTCTAGGCTCTATCTCTGCACATGAACTCTTCGTGGCTGTTCCAAGTCCTTCGATCTGGCAGTATACGAATGAAAGGGCCCGGTCCCGGTTTGCTGTCGGCAGAGGCCTGTCAAACTTGGGGCCCACTGGAACTTGAGACCTGTAAGCCCACGGTCCGAAACACCTCTGAACCCTAAACTCACGTACTTTTTTCTCTTACGGCGTTGGGGGGATATGGGCCCCACAGCCTCGAACCACTTGCGTTGCAGCTGAGGTGCTTTGGGATGATAACACAGTTTGAGGCTTGCAGTTTTTGGATTCTTCCAGCAGCGACGGAGCCGATAGACCAGTCGGATAGGCAGAAAGGGATCTGGGAGTTTCCGAAAATAGGGGACCCTAATATAGTACCCTGATGAATAATAGGATCCTTAATATAAGGACCCCAAAATAAGGTACCCCTAATTTTCGGAAGCTCCCATCTAGTTTGGGGCTTTGGGGAACGGCTTTCTTCGACCAGGGCTCGCTCTTGTGGTGTTCAGGCTTTTGTCTCGGGCTTGCCTGCACCCCCCTTAGAAGAATAACAACTTCCTCTAGCAGTAACTCTCTTTATAGGGTTCTGGGGTAGGATTGAACACTTGTTTTTGGGAGAATTAATAACGAAGATACAACTTGCAATGTTCTCTTGGGTTTGATATGAACAAACCATTAAGTTAAAGCCTCGTGTGTAACACTATGAGGCTGCCCGGGCTCTACTAGCAACATAGTTGAGAAGGCCAGCGGGAAAGGACTAGCCCGATGCGAAGTGAACGCAAATCCTAAAGCTTTCACCCCTAAACTCTGAACCCTAAACTCTAGACCATCCTAAACACCAAACTCTACAGCAATCCTAAAAGACCCCAAGGCTGCACTATGGAACAAGGGGGAAAGTTTCAGGGTGGAGGGAGTTGGCACTGCCGGGCTCACAAGTGTGGCATCTAGTAGAGGGTCATAGTCTTTGGTACTCCAATCTGAGTTACCTGAATACAACCCCAAGTACTTCGAAGAAGATCCTGCACTAAGGGATACATTGAACCCCATACAACCCGTTTTTCATGCCCAAGCAAGTAAAAAAGCTCAGAACCTAGCCTTTAGGATGTTATACTGTCAGAAGGATGCCATGATTGAAAGCTACAGGTTGGGCATTGGAGCACTTAGGATAAGACCCAATACAGGCGTGTAAGGCTCTGTGAACCACGTGAGTAACCCTCAAAAAGTTGAAGGCTGGGTTGGGGCTTAGGGTTTAGGGTTCAGGCACATTCACTGACTGGCACAATCACGGTGGTTCAATCACCTTGGGTTCAGGGGC